>PVJS01022778.1:0-30217 GCA_004027185.1 Glis glis
GCTACATCCTTGGCCCTATTTTTTATACTTTATTTTGAAACCAGGTCTCACGAAGTTGCAGAGGGCCTCACTAAGGAGAGAGAGAGAGAGAGAGAGAGAGAGAGAGAGACAGGGAGAGAGACAGGGAGAGAGAGTGAGAGAGCTGAGGCTGGCCGCGAACCCAGATCCTCCGGTCTCTGCCTCCCAAAATACTGGGATTACAAGTGTGCGCCACCACGCCCGGCCAAATAATGTTAATGTAAGTAATTCCTTCATTGAATTTTCTCTCCCCCCTCCTTCCCCTACCCCATCTCCCTGGCTCCACTGGAGATTCTTCTTAATTATCTGAAGTCCCTCTGGTATCCTGATTACTCCCTAGCTTCTGCATATGAGAGAAAGCATATGACCATTCACTTTCTAGGACTGGATAATCTCACTTAACATAATGTTCTTCAGATCCATCCATTTTTCTGCAAATGACATAATTTTGTTCTTCTTTATTGCTGAATAGAATTCCATTATGTATATATACCATAATTTTATAATCCATTCATCTGTTGATGGATACCTAGGTTGGTTCCAGAATTTGGCTATTGTGAATTGTGCTGCTATAAACATGGATATTCATATATTACTATAATATTCTGTTTTCAGTCCCTTTGGAAAGATACCCAGGAGTGGTGTAGCTGGATCATATGGTGGATCCATTCCCAGATTTCTGAGGAATCTCCACACTGATCTCCATAGCTGCTATATGAATTTGCAATCCCGCAATGAAGTCGAAGAATTCCTTTTTTTCCACATCCATGACAACATTTATTGTTGTTTGGCTTCTTGATGATTGCTGTTCGGATAGAGGTTAGATATAATCTCAGTGTAGTTTTGATTTGCATAGACCAATGGAACAGGATAGAAGACACAGAAACAAATCCACACACCTATAGTGAAAATTTATTTTTGACAAAGTGCCAAACAAATATGTTGGAGAAAAGATAGCCTTTTCAACAAATGGTGTTGGGAAAACTGATTATCCTTTCATAGTAAAATGAAATTAAATCCCTACCTCTCACCTTGAACAAGAGTCAACTCAAGATGGATCAAAGACCTGGGAATTAAACTGGAGACTTTGAAATTACCAGAGGAGGGCATAGGTCCAACACTCCAATATGTAGGCACTGATAGAAACTTCCTCAATAAGACTCCTAAAGCTCAGGAAATTAAAACAAGAATTAATAAATGTGATGGCATTAAACTAAAAAGATTTTGCTCATCAAAGGAAACCATCAGGTGTTTAAAGAGACAGCCTACAGAATGGGAGAAGATCTTTTCCACCTATTCCTCTGATAGAGAACTAATATCAAGAATATGCAAAGAAGCCGGGTGTGGTGGTGCATGCCTGTGATCCCAGTACTTTGGAGGCTGAGACCAGAAGATGCGGGTTCGCTGCCAGCCTCAACTACTTAGTGAGGCCCTCCACAACTTAGTGAGACCCTGTTTCAAAATACAGAATAAAAAATAGGGCTGGGGGTGTAGCTCAGAGGTAGAATATCCCTGGGTTCAATCCCCAGTACTGCAAAAAAATAAAAAAGAGAATATTCAAAGGACTTAAAAGACACTTTAAAACAAATGACCCAATCAAGAAATGGGCAACTGAACCAAAGAGACATTTAAAAAAGAAGAAATACAAGTGGCCAATAAATACATGAAAAAATGTTCAACATCTTTTCAGTTTTCATGCTCTGGTCATATCAGTTTGTGTGGAATTCTCATTAGGCCACATAGAGAGAGACAGAACAGGTCAGATGTCCCAAGGAACATAGATCAGCAACTGCACAGAGACTGATGTGGGGACGATTCCATGCAGGATTGTTACCCAACTATCAGTCCCTTTAATGAACCACATTTTAAATGATTTTTCATTGTATATTATTTATGTTGGTGTGAGTAGCTTGTCTTTTAGTCCAAAGTCATATGGTATAGAGATTGGCAAACATTGTTTGGCAAAGGACCACACAGTAAATATTTTAGACTTTTCCGAGCAGGAAGAAAAATAAAGACCATATGCACAGTCTGCCCTCCATATCTGTAGGTTCTGCATCTACAAATTCAACTGACAATGAATCAAGAATACTCAGAAAAATTTCATTTGTACTCAACACATGCAGATATTTTTTGTCATTATTTTGTAAAGAAAACAGTACAATAACTATTTACACAGAATTTTCATTGCATTAGGCATCATAAGTAACCTAGAGATGATTGAAAGTATACAGGAGGATGTGAGTATATCATATGTAAATACTATAGCATTTTATATAGAGGACATGAATATTCATGGTTTTGAGTATGGAGGATTCAAAACCCAACCCCCCATGAATACCAGGGAATGGATGACTTTGTGTGCGTGTGTGTGTTTAAAATGTTAACATGTAAAATTATAAAAATATAATTAGCCTGTGGGCCAGACAAAAACAGGGAAGTAAGCTAAATTTGGGGACAGGGCTCTATGAGAGTTCTGTAGGTGTGAAACATGAATGTGGGGTTCACATCATCAGAAGTATCCAAGGCCAGTGTATGTCTATATCTATGGCTATAAAGAAGAAAGTTCAAAAGTTCAAATACAAGTGGATAGTCCCTAGGATGTGACAGAAAAGTTGGGGGAGCATGTCCTTGAGGTTCACAGGATAGTGAAAATTCACCTTAGGTATTGAGATGAAGTTACTTTTAATTCCAGTTTTATTTTACTTGTAAATTCTGTATGTATTTGTGCTCTGTAGCTATTTTCCTTCAGATTAAATTAAATACAACTGAAAATGAAGGAAAAGTCCCCCACCCTCACTACCCCTGCCAGGTAAGGGTATAGCACCTCCTGCCAACAATCTCCCAAGTAAATAAATTGCACTGAGCCTGAGCTCTTGGATTTGGACAAACATTTCCAAAATACAGCTATCAACCTGTCACTGAAGTGGGGGTGAGTAGCCCTTCTTATCTGGCAAGTACTAAAGAATGCTGGATGAATTAATTTTACTATGGCTATATCTCATGGGAGGAGGGCAGGCTAATAAAACAGAAGTGTGGGCTGATTAGTTCTTTGTGTTTATTGGCAGAGAATTCCTAAGATATTCCACCACACACTCCCTAGGTTTATATTATGTTGGAGATGTCTAATACGGTTTTACAATCCATTATTCAGGAATAGAGGGAGAGAAGTCTACGTCTTTTCTGTGCCAGGCCATGCAAGAAAGTGATCATTGAAAAAATACAAGCAGCCTTTGTCCTTGGTAAGTTTCACATAAAATTCTGGATGCTGGAATTCAGAATTGCTTTGGGACTCGGCCAGCCAACAACCCATGGGGCGACAGGACAAAATAAGGGAGGACATGTGCTACCTATGTTTATTAAGTTTAATATGTCTGCTTCTTCAAGTGAATCTTATCTAAGGTAATTCTCAATGCATACCCACAAGATCATCCCCAAACAATTTCTAAAAATATTATTTAGATTTCCTAGATAAAGGATACAAGGTTAAAAATATGACTTATAATACATTTTGGATAGTAGGATATTGGTGATTAGAAACCTAAATGTGATAATCAAACAAACTGAACTGAAATATCTCTGCCATTATCATATTACCGTAAAGAAGTTCAGCTATTAAATTATTTTGGACAAACTGAGCAATTGATTGGTAGTTTGGAAACAATCACCTCATTCATTCATTGATTCTAATAATATGAAGTGTTTACTATGTGTGAAACCTTGTACTTAATAGTGGGGATATGCAGGTAAGCAGTTCTGAAACCCATGGAAATTATATCCCAGTGCATTTTATATTTCCGAAGTTAAGACTTTGAATATTCAAAGTAATTCTATATATAAAGTCAGAAAAATAACTAATATATCAGAATCCAGATAAAGAATGACTCTACTAGAACAAGGTACTTAACATAACAGGATACTGTATAATCAGTGATACATTTTCTCACAATTGTATTGTGAATATTTTGAAAACTATTTCTCCTGCTCCCAATTTTAAATCAATGCAATGAATATCTATGGTACAAAAGGAGAACTAAGAAAAGAAAGAATCCTTCCACAAAATGATAATCCAAATGAATGTTTATATTTCATTTCTACCTATTTTTCATAAATTAGGAATCTGTGAGTCATCTTCGACTGCCTACTCTTCCTCACCAGTTCCTCAGTCCCCCACGGAGTAACCCATCCAATGTATGGATTCTATATACTTAATACATCTCAAATTCTCCATTCTCACTGCCACTGTTTTAAGCCAGGTCACCATACTTTTTCTCTGGATTGGTAAAATAGTCATTGTATGTACTTTTATGCTTCCTTTCTGAATGTTCTCTGAATTTATCTTTATATGCCATACAGAGTACCCACTGTTCATCCAGTAATTATACTTCTTCATTGACTTTCCAATGCATACAATGAAAGTTACAAATCTAGTTTTCAAGGCAAAATGGGCCATTTGTGATCTATTCTCTGCCCACTTCTGGGACTTTATTAGGCAACCCTGTCCCATCTAATACTCTGCAGTCTGCTCACATCAAGTCTCTCTGCACACATCTAGGAAGCTATTCTTCCTCCTTACTGCTCTCCCTCAACCCTCACCCAGCTTGTAAAATATTTCAATTTTCATGACTCAGTTTAATTATTTTCTTCTCCTCAAACCTTTCCAAACAAGATCCGCTGTCTATGGATATGCTGATGTTTGGCAACTAGGAGTGATATTGTTATGAATATTCACATGTAGATATTTCTATGGACATATGCTAAAAGATAAACTGAAGTGAAATTTTTGCATATAGATATTGTTATGGGCCAAACTGCATCCTCCAGAAATTTCTTAAGTTGACATTGAACCCCAGGTCGCTTATTATTCGATTTGAGCTAGTGCCTCTGAAGAGGTAATTAAGATGAAATGAGGTCATTAGTAAGGGCCCTAATCAAAAATGACTGGTTTCTTTGTAAGAATTGGTAATTAGGGCACAGATAAGTATGGGAAGAAGACAAAAATAAATAAAGAGAAAGGCCCTCAGAAGAAACCAACTACCCATAATTGAATCTTCTACTTCTATAATCTACAATTGTGAGGAAATAAATATCTGTTGTTTAAGCCACCCATTGTGGTATGTTGTTATGATAACCCTATCAAACCAATAAACAGATCAATCTGTTTTAACTACATTTACCAAGAAAACAAACTGCCTTCTGCTGAATTGTCTATGTGTTATTGTCCATCTATGTGTGAACTTATTTCTGGATTCCAATGAGCTAGTTATCTGTCTTTAAGCTAAAACCAAGTTGTGTTCATTAGTAAGATTTATGATAAGTCTCGAAATCAGTGTTAGTCCTTCATTTTTGTTTTTCTTTTTCAAACTTGTTTTGATTGTTCTAAGTCCCTTGCATTTCTATATAAATTTTAGAATCAGGTTGTCAGTTTCCACCCCCAAAAAATTCTCCTGGGGTTTTGATTAGAATTGTATTACATCAATTGATAATTTGGGGAAAAACTGGCATCTTCAACTATTATGTGTTTTGAGACATGAAAAACCAAGTATATCTCGCAGTCTACTTGGGTCTTCTTATGTTAATCTCAGTAATATTTTGTAGTTTTTTCTTTTAAATTGTACCAGTTTTTCACATTCTTATTACATTTCTCCCACACTATTTTTTTTATTATATTTTAGTGGTATTCTTGACTTTCATTTTTTTTATTTTCCATCATTAATTTGATTGCCATTATGACAGTTTTAGGAGGTAGGCCATGTTCGTTTTTTGTTTCGTTTTGTTTTATTGCTGTGACTAAAATACCTGAAAAGAACAACTTATAGGAGGGAAGATTTAATCAAGCTCATGGTTTCAGAGGTTCAGTCCAGGGTTAGCTGACTCCAAGACAGAAGGATCACAGCAGCAGGGCACTGTGAAGGAATACTGCTCTCAGCTCATGGCAGAGACAGGAGGAGGCCAGGGAAAGATTCAGTCCTCAAGGCCACGCCCCCAGTGGCCCACCTCCTCCAGCTGTGTCTCACCTCTGAACCTTGCTGCACCCCGGACTGTGCTTTCAACACATGAGCTTTTGTGAGGACATTCCAAACCCAAACCACAACATGGGGCCTTCGAAAGGAAACTGGGCCCTGAGGATTCTGTCCACATGAGTGGATTCATGTCATTATTACCGGAGTGAGTTCATCATAAATGGACAAGTTTGGCTCCCTTTTGTGTTCTTGCTCTTATATGTGTGTGCCATCTCTCTCTGTCTCTCTCTCTCTCTCTCTCTCTCTCTCTTTCATGCCCTCTCACCTTCTTCCATGCTATGTTGCAGCAAGAAGACCCTCACCACAGGCTGTCAGATGCTGGCCCCCTTGATAATGAACCTCCGAGACTCCAAAACTATAAGCCAGTAAATTTTTGTTCATTATAAAAGGCCTAGTATGTGATATTCTGTTACAGCAGCACAAAAATAGTCTAAGATACTAGGATTTTATTTCCTTTTAATTCTAAACTCTTTCCAGTTTCTCTTTTGATTTTTCATTTAATAAATGAATTATTTAGAAGAGTATAAATTAGTATCCAAATATTTTAATATTTTCCAGGTATCTCTATGTTATTGATTTCTATTTTAATTCCTCTGGGTTCAAAAAACTATATATTTTGTTTTAAGTTCATATGCTTATATTTAAGTACATGAAAGTACTTTAGTGCTTGCGAGTTATCATATTTTTGGACTATAATGTGGACTTGTTTATGGTCTATAAAGTGGATTATCTTGGTATGCTTTGCATGTACTTTTTAAAAGACCAAGTATTCTGAGCCCAGTTCTCATGAAACTTAGTAAAGGTGAATTTCTACTCTACTAAGTATCCTAATCCTCCAAAGTAATTAACACTTTCATCCCCATGATACAGAAAAGTAAACCTCAGTATGTCTCAAAATTAAAATGAATTCATCTCCTCCTGATAATTTTTACCTAAAGGCATTTATTCATGGGAAACAATACACATATCATACTGCTTGCATTTTACAGCAGAAATTACATACACACAGACAGACAGACAGACAGACAGAGAGTTAAATACATGGAAAGGGGGGAAGAAAAAGAATTCTTATTTATTTTTTAACATTTTTTTTTTTTTTGCGGTACCAGGGATTGAACGCAGGGGCGTTCTACCTCCGCGCTACGCCCCCGGCCCTATTTTTTATACTTTATTTTGAGACTGGGTCTCACGAAGTTGCAGAGGGCCTCACTAAGTAGAGAGAGAGAGAGAGAGAGAGAGAGAGAGAGAGAGCGTGCGCGAGCTGAGGCTGGCCGCGAATCCGGATCCTCCGGTCTCCGCCTCCCAAAGTACTGGGATTACAAGCGTGCGCCACCACGCCCGGCAAGAATTTTTATTTATGACAATTTCCCCTAAATGTCATTGTCCTAGGTGGGATTTCATGCACATAAAGTTCATAGGATAAAGAGCCATTAAGAATTTTATATTCTAGCCAGTTGTGGTGGCACCTACCTGTAATCCCAGTACTTGGGAGGCTGAGACAAGAGGATCACAAGTTCAATACCACCCTTAGCAATATAGCAAGACTCTTAGCAACCTAGCAAGACCCTGTTTCAAAATAAAAATAAAATTAGCTGGAGGTATATCTCAGAGGCAGAAGACCCCTGAGTTTAATCCCCAGTTCCTAAAAAGAAAATAGAAAAAAATCTCATTTTTACCATATAATACAAATTTTCTTTTATAGATCATTTAAAAAGATTACTAAAATCAAAAGAGTGTACCAGCACAATCATATCTTTAATCATAATTTTCATAAAAATAAAACAGTATGTAGCAGAAAACATACTAATTTTTTTATGTTTCTTAATAATGAGTTCAAGATGTCTTAACCACAGGTTATGGAATCCTTGCAAATTCAGGATTATCTGTAGGAAAACGGACATGCACTTTCAAAGTATGTTTTCCTTCAAGAGGCCTCAGAAGGCTGAGATTTTCCCCACCCTTGTGAACCTCACCACAGAATGATTCATAATGGGTGGGGAGTGTGGGATATCACCCTTCACAAGCCCACCAATGTGGTCTTGGCAGTTCCTTGAGTCTGCCGGCAAAACAGATCGTAACACAAAGAAGCCATCACTTAAATCCTTATACTGCAAAGGAACTGATCTTGCCAAAAAATATTGCACAGATGCAAAAAATGTTGAAATACACAAAGAATATAGTTTGATGCTTTCTGTTGTATATAGATGTTTGCCTATACTTGGAATTTTTCAGAAAATATTAGGAAAAAACTTACTGGAAATCAAGAGTATCCTTTAAGACTACCAAACCAAAGTCATCCATGTTTTAAGGTATTTAATCATATCTTAAATTTTGTGAAACTAATTTATTACATAATGGAAAAGGTCATTTTCCTGAATATACTGAGAAAAAAAACAATCAAAACCATACTGTAACGAACTCTTTTTCATTCTTTGGCTTAACTTGAAATAATATCAATGACTAGTCTTGCCTCATCTTGTGATGATAAACAACTCATAAAAATGTGACAAGAACAAAATTTTTATATTCTTTTAGTACACATTCACAAAATCAATTGAAGCAGAACTGACTGCAGCCAAGCATATTTCATGTCAATGGAAAAATAAATGGACAAACGTGATGTTCCAGGTTGCTCTTTTGGAGATTTTTATAGATTTCTGCAAAACTTGTTACATGTTTACTGAGTATGTTTATTAATGGCTTCTGAAGCCTTGGAGAGAAATTTAAAAAAGGAAACTAAGAATTGAGTATCTGTCTTGAGTGTAAGTGATATTAAGCTTTATGTTTTTCCTTTCAAGTATAGAAACAGTCAAAAGGGCATAAAAATCAATATATGAGTGTTTGACAATATATGAGTACCAATACTATTAAACATCCGGTCAGAAGATGTGACATATCTATGATCATAATTGAATTTCTAACCGTATTTATCCTCCCAACTACTAGTTCTCTCCCCCGACGCCACAGAGGGATGTACCTGTCCTGTAAGACTGATGTGAATGTAGGATGGGAGAAATCCCAGAAGAGACTGAGCTAAATCTACTGAGTTTGCTTTGTTATACTTCAACAAATTGGTATAGTAGATAGGTACTGATTTTCATCCCCCTCATACCAATATAGGTATTTAACCATAGTGGTCAGAAAGCTGCAAGACAACTATTATTTTAACCTTGAACACAGCTCACAGGGACCAGAGGCTGAGAAGAACAATAGTTGACTTTCCCCCTGTAAGTGGAGACATTTAGCAGAAATGTGTTGACTTAACATTCTGTAAATGAGAAATGAAATTTTATAGCCAGAAAGAGTAAATATAAATATGGTAAGAGTAAATATAAATATATCCTCTAAAAATGAAGAAACTGAAGTTCAGAAAGGCCAAGTGGATTCCCCAGCCTTCCCCGAACTCTGAGGAGCAGGAGTGGCATTGAAACCCGTGCCCCTCGAGGGACATATTTTACTGAGTGGTTCCCCTTACATTCCCTTTCACATCAACCACTCCACCAACCTATTCATTAGAAGGGGAAAACAAAGACATTCCTGTGCTTTTAGAATAATCTCTTTGTTAAGCTGATCCACTTTTGGCCTTCTTCCTCTATATCCACTGCAAGTTCATACTTTACAGAGTTCTGATTGGCTGGCTTCCAAAGAGTGTTAGAAACTTAGGCAAGTGGGACTTGCAAAACTGGCTGGTCTTAGTGCCCACTTCCAAGAGAACTTCAGGCCATTAAGACTCACCTCTTCTGTTTTACTGGGCACACAGCCAGGTACAGTTCCAGAGCTAGTGTAGTATCAAAACCCACGTCCTGGTTGATGCTACAGGAAATTTGCCTCTTATCTTGTTCCACTTCTCCAATCCAGAAGTAAACTTGAATTTATAGACTGATTGTAAAGAATCATTAGCTAGAGAATTTATTTACGGGCCAGACTTTACAGATAACAATTTACTAGTCTGAATGCTGTTATTATTAAAACAAAACAAGTCATTTAAGTATAGAAACTACTGCTTATACCTATGCATTTGGTTGGTGTGTGTGTGTGTGTGTGTGTGTGTGTGTGTGTGTGTGTTATGTGATTGAACAAACCTAGCGTCCATGAAATAGCAAAGCAAATAAAACTTAAACTTCAAGTCCCTTCCAAGTCCCTTGAGAGAGGCCAGACAGTGGATTCACATGGCTGTGCAGTGAATTCGCATGGTCACATGTCTTTTGAAATTTTGCAATAGTTAAGTTATTTTTACTGAGAATTCTAAGAGGGCCATGTCTCTCCACTTACTCTTAATCTTCGTCACACTTCACCTTGTATACAGTGCCCTCAAAGTGATTGCAGGAATACTGGGATCTCTCCGGAGGAAGATAAGGATGTACTCATGTGCTTCTTAGTCACTGCCACATATGATCAAGTTAGTGTTCCCAAGTTCTCTAGGCTGGTCATCAACAGGGCTAGAATACTAATCCAGGCTTTTATGATCTTAATACTAAGGATCTTAACATTATAAGGCAGGGGAAAGGAAACATTTTATGTAAAGGGCAACATAGTAAATATTCTAGGCATTGTGAGCCACATATGGGATGGTGCATTATTTTTTTCTGGTCTTGTCTTTTTTTTCCCCAAAACTTTCAAATGTATAAGTCATTTTTCTCTCACAGGCCATGCAGAGTTCACAGATGGATTTTGCCCCAGAAATGTAGTTTGCTCTCCCTGCTGGATGACATTGCATTTCAAGTGCTCCAGGACCCATCAGTAGGCTTTGGGTCTCTTAAACTAAAGTCGTGATAGACTATCTTTAATCACTTCCCAGCATTTGATACTATATCTCACATTCCTAATTTCTATCTCAAAATGCACTATTGGTCAAACTGCAATCCTTGGTATTATTAGAAGATAATTTCTTGTTTTCTAAAATTGCCTTACCCAATCACATTTGTACAAGTTCTAATTAATCATTTGCTGTTTCTGCATGTAAGGCTGATATTGATTAAGGTAATATAGACATGATAACAAACAACTAACAATAATGCTAATCCTGTAAGTGGTTAGTATATCATAAAATACTACTTAATCACTTAATCATTGCAAAAAGAAAATTAAATATCCTGAAATAACTGAAAATTCATACATAAATGGAACTTAAAAGACATTTTTCTAAGTTTGTAATCATAAATTTTTCATAATTTACTTCTAACAATATTACCTTTTCCTAAAGAAATTTACTAAGCCATTATCAATAACTTTTAAAGAGTTCAACCAACTATGTTAGAGAAAATATTGAATTATTTTTTCACTCTCATTATTAAAAAAGGATATTAAAAATTGTGATAATAGGAAGCACCGAAGTGTATGCAGTTACAAAACATAGCAGTATATGCATTACTGTTATATGCTTGCCTGGGATTTAATGAACAAAAGAAATATGCTAAGTCATTTTTATATGTATAGTATTTCTTAGCATTAAAATGAAGATATGTTGTTTTAAATTTTTTCTAAATGATTGCTAAATTTTATAATTAATTTTATTCACAATTTTATATATATTTTTATTATAAAGCCCTATGTCCCTAAATTAGATAAGCTTCAATTCCCCCCAAATCTTTTATCTGTCCTGGGGTAAAATAATTCTTAAAATATTTCTAACCTTATTTATTTAAATATTTAACATTAACTCACAAATAGGCTCTAGACTTTGTAAGAAATTCTATTTTTCTTACAAATATTTGTCTTTTAAAATATTAACTTAATTGAGATTAAATGTGTATTTTTCCTAATAGGTTAATTAATAGTTGATAAGAGCCTTTCTTTGTATTACCCCATTCAATGATAGCTGCTCTAATACAATTCCTCCATCATTATTTACGTGCTTCTTAGCACATTTCATTGTAAACCATTTTTGGTTTTACTCTTTTGAAATTAAGTTTTATCTGGCTTGAAATATCCATTTGCTTAGAGTGATATAATTGAAACTTTAATGAATTAATAACTATAAAGAGCTGGGCATAGTGGTGCTTGTAATTCCAGTACTTGGGGGGCTGAGACAAGAGGATCGCAGGTTCACGGCCAGCCTCAGCTACTTAGTGAGGCCCTCCACAACTAAGTGAGACCCTGTTTCAAAATATATATATATATATATATATATATATATATATATATATATATATATAATGGCTGGGGTGTATTTCAGAGGAAGAATGCCCCTGGATTCAACCCCCAATACAACAACAACAATAATGATGATGATGATGATGATGATGATGATCTAGATAAAAATGAGCAGGTCAGGGCAAGATTGGGACGCACCTGAGGGGAAATTAAGCAGGCCCTCATGAATGGAAATATAGGGACGCCTTCCCAGCTGTGGTTAGAGAACTGCAGGGATATTGGGAGAATAAACTTACTATATGCATAACCACCCTGCCCCATGGTTTCACTTAGGCACCAGTGAGAAAGTTTCCAACATGGTGCAAACAGCAGAGAAGCTCAAAAAGAGATACTCTTCCCAAATGAATAAACATGAAGGGGAAAGTTTCAAGATAGAATAAACCTCAGTGCCTGATGAGCTCACTGCTGTTTTCCACTCCAGAAAGTGGCCCATTACAAACACTCTCTCTGGACTGTACCCCTCTTTTCCATGCTGTCTCCCACCCCAGGAGAATGAACTGTTCCAGCCCACCCCCTCTCTTATTCACAATCTTCTTTTAAACTGTACCTCCACTTGTCTAAATAAATCTCTCATGCTCCCCTATTTCTGCTTTCCACTTGAAACCTTTCAGAACAAGCAAGAATTGAGAAAAAGAATATGCACCATAACAGTTTACTCTGTAGATTCTTGATGGTTTCCTTTGCTGTGCAGAAACAGTTTAATGCTATCCCATTCATTAATTCTTGTTTTAATTTCTTGAGCTTTTGGGGTCTTATTGAGGAAGTTTCTACCTGCACCAATATGTTGGAGAGTTGGTCCTATGCCCTTTTCTAGCATTTCCAAAGTTTCTGGTCTAATTTCTAGGTCTTTGAACCATCTTGAGTTGACTTTTGTACAGGATGAAAGGTTAGGGTTTAGTTCCATTTTTCTACATATGGATAGCCAGTTTTTCCAGCACCATTTGTTGAAAAGGCTGTCCTTTCTCCAGTGTATGTCTTTGGCACCTTTATCAAAGTTCAACTGGCTATAGATATGGGGCTTTGTTTCTGAGTCTTCTATTCTGTTCCATTGGTCTACGTGCCTGTTTTTGTGCCAATACCATGATGTTTTTACTTCTATGGCTTTGTAGTATGATTTGAAGTCTGATATTGTGATGCCTCTGGCATGGTTCTTGTTGCTGAGAATTGCTTTGGCAATTCTGTTTTTGTTGTTGTTGTTTGTCCAAATGAATTTTCTAACTAATTTCTCTATGTCTGTGAAAAATAATGATGGTATTTTAATAGGGATTGCGTTGAATGTGTAGATTGCTTTTGGTACAATGTCCATTTTTATTATATTTATTCTGCCTACCAAAGAGCAAAACCAATTTCTCAAATTTTTTGTGATGATGAATCAGATGATAAAAATATAGGTATAAAAATAAAGTATATGCTGTTTCCAGTAAAAAAAAAAAACAATTTACTTCTACGAGAGATGATCATCTTGTAACAGACATATTTTTCTCATGCATATGAACTTAAAACAAAATGTTCTCAAAAGACTAATATAAAATAAGGCAGAATTTTGCTTACAATGAAAATATAAAGCAGCAGAAATTACCAATTATCTAGAAGGTGAGGAATTAGAAATTTTATACTATTTGCAAGCTAGCAAATTAGTTTTCCACAGCTTCATGAATGCCAACAGAAGACGTGAGAATCCTGACCCTGAGATGAAGAACAATTTAATATTCATAGCATTGGCAATAGCCAGAGTATAATCATGTTTTTGTCAGGTCCTGATGTCATAGGATGACACAAAGAGGGTCATATGGATGGTTGCAGATGCAGTGGGCTGCAATAAGGGAGAGGAATCCTGCTCTTAAGGAAAGGGGATATTTCATAATGGGCACAAAGCACATGTACCCTTTGCTCTGAGAAAACACTCCCACAAGGCTATTTTCTATTTAAAAAAATCCTTGAGAAGATAGTCCAGAAAACAAGGAATCAGTTCCTCTGCCTGGAAAACATCCTTCTGTTAGGAATAACAGAATGTCCTGCCTCTCCATTTTATATCCTTAACTCATTTTCAGACTTCAAATTTTAACTCCAATACCACTAACTCTTGAAGTCTTCTCTGACTTCGAGGTCCTCTTGTTCTAGGAAAACTCTATTAAAGTTCTCCCATTTTAATTACACTAGCAAATTAGCTTTTCACAGCTTCATGGATGCTGCCGGAATGCACAGGACTCCTGGGTCTGAGATGAAGAACAACTTTACATGACTTTATTTAATCTTTAACTTTATACACACTGAACCACATAAGATGACTTGTTTTGAGTCTTGCTATTATGTTAACTTTAACTTATGTTTTTCTGCATAGCCATAGTTTATTCATTCTCATTGCTGAAGATTTTCAGGATTTATTAACAGTGAATATTTAGATGTATTATTCTATTGGGGGCTATTATAATAATTACTCTGTAAGCATTCATGTGCATATATTTATTGTTGTGCGTATTTCTGAGTATATTGTCTGGCATTGTGTGGAGTCACTGAGTCATAATTATGTTCAACATAGTATCACCCATGTTCTAAATTCTTTGCAACTGCTTTGCATTTTCAAGACAGGTGTATTAGATTTCTGGTTATTCTGCATCTTTCCCAACAATTGGTTTTTCCTATCTTTTTAAAGTCTTTGTCTTGTGGATAAGTAGTGGTATATACATGTGGTTTTAGTTATCATTTCTCTAATGAGTACTAAAATTCAGCATCTTTTGTTAAATGAATTAGCCCTGTTGATACCCTCTTTTTTTAAATGTCTATTTTACTCTGTCTATTTTTCAAATGAAATATCAAAAGATTTTATTTATAGGAAATTATTTTTTAAAAATTCATAATTTATGTATTCTGGATACCATCCCCTATAGAACAGATTTCACAAATATCTTATTTCCTGATTCTTCTTTCACTGTCTTTCAATATCTTTGGAGAAAGAGTAGTTCTCAATTATATTTTAATTCAGTGTGTATATGTGTGTGTATGTGTGTGTGTGTATATGTGTGTGTGTGTGTGTGTGTGTGTGTGTGTGTGTGTGACTGGGGATTGAACCCAGAGACATTCTGCCTCCAAGGTACATCCTCAGTACTTTTTGTTTTGAAACAGGATCTCTCTAGGTTGCTGAGAGTCTTGCTGTGTTGCTGAGGCTGTCTTCAACCTGTGATCCTCCTGTTTCAGCCTCCCAAGCATTGGGATTATAGGCATGCGCCACCATGCCCAGCTAATCTAAATCCAGTGTATTTTTTTCTTTTTTGCGGTACCGGGGATTGAACCCGGGGCGTTCTACCTCTGTGCTACACCCCCAGCCCTATCTTTTATACTTTATTTTGAAACCGGGTCTCACGAAGTTGCGGAGGGCCTCACTAAGTAGAGAGAGAGAGAGAGAGAGACAGAGAGAGACAGAGAGAGACAGAGAGAGAGAGAGCTGAGACTGGCCTCGAACCTGGATCCTCCGGTCTCCGCCTCCCAAAGTACTGGGATTACAAGCATGCGCCAACACGCCCGACACTAAATCCAGTGTATTTTTAAAAATTATTTTTTCTTATTGCTGCTGGCTTTTTTGTTTTACTTAATGCTTAGCTTTTGTGGGGGAGGGTTCTGGGGATTAAACCCAAAAGCATTCTACCTCTAGCTAAACCCCCAGCTCTTTTTATTATTTGTATTTTGAAACAGAGTCTTCCTGTGTTGCTGAGGGTCTTGCTGAATTGCTGAGGCTGGCTTTGAACCTGAGATCCTTCTGTTAGCCTCCCAAGTACCAGGATTACAGGAAATGTGCCACCCTGCCTGGCAATGTTCACCTTCTTAAATATGTTTTTCAGTGGGGCGTGGTGGCGCACACTTGTAATCCCAGTACTTGGGAAGCAGAGACCGGAGGATCCGGGTTCGTGGCCAGCCTCAGCTACTTAGTGAGGCCTTCTGCAACTTAGTGAGACCTGGTTTCAAAATAAAGTATAAAAAATAGGGCCAGGGGTGTAGCTCGGAGGTAAAACGCCTCTGTGTTCAATCCCTGGTACTGCAAAAAAAAATATCTTTTTCATTTCTAAAAGCTTTAATAACACAGTTCACATTCAAGTACATAATCTTGAATACATTTTTGTATATAGTGTGAGATAGGAGTGAAGGTAACAATTTTTAAAAAGGATATCAAATTGACTAAGAACATTTTTATGCAAGAAAACAGCCTTTTTCTCACTCCACCACAGTAGCAATTTTGTCATAATCATATGAGTGCATATGTGTGTGTCTGCTTTTGAATTTTCTACTCTGTGTGATTGGCCTATTTGTTGACTTATTCCCAGATACCACAAATCTCAGTTACCATAGATTTGTAATAGATCCTGACAACTGGTAATGTAAGCTCTCCAGATTTTCCCGGAAATTACCGGTCTTTGCATTTCAATACGTATTTGAGACTCAGCTATCTGAGTTTTGATTAGGACTGAATTAAATTTATAGATTGGTTTGTAATAATTGACAACTTTATAGAGAGTTTTATAATCCTCAGTGAAGAGTACAGGAATATGGTATAACCTGAAATATATTAAAGTCTTCTCTAATTTATTTCAATAAGATTTTATAACTTTTATTAGAGAAATCTTATATGTAATTTGTTAAATTTGTGGCTAGGTGTTTAATGGTCACTTTTTATTTTATTTTCCATATGTTATTTGTTGGCTTATAGGAAGATAATTGATTTTTGCATGTTAATATTATATCCTACTGCTTTGTTAAATTCTCTTATTAATTCTAAATATTGTCTGAAATTATTTTGGATTTTCCAGCTACACAGTAGTATGTTCACAATTAATTTAATACTTTACTTTCAATCTGTACGTCTTCTTTTTTTCTTTTCTTTCTTTCTTTCCATTCCTTTTTATTTTTATTTTTATGTTTTTCCTTATAGCACTAAGGTCTTCATTACAATGTTGAAAAGAATAGAAATTGTCAGTCTTTCTCCCCCAATCTCAGGAAGAGAGTTTTCAATAAAAACAACAGTTTTATTTTATTTTATTTTTTACTCATTTTACTGTATTGGCAATTGAGCCCAAGGGAATTCTACCTCTGAGCTAACCTCCCAGCCCTTTTTCTATTGTTTATTTTGAGACATGACTTCACTAAATTGCTAAGGGTCTTGCTAAGTTGCTGAGGCTAGCCTCAAACCTGCCATCCCCCATAGCCTCCCAAGCACTAGGATTATAGGTGTGTGACAGGTCTGGCTAATGACAATAATTTTAATGCTCTCAGTGATGTGTTCTGCAAACAGTTTGTCAGACCTCTTTTATTTCTAATTTGCAAAGATTTTTGAGTCATAAATTATGTTGGAGTTTCTCTTTTTTATGTTACCATAGTGGGTATCAGGCTATGTTAACATAGTGAATCAGCTTAATTGACTTTGAGTTGTTAAAGAACTGATATATTGTCTTTCATATGTGGCTGGATACAATTTGTTCAGGATTTTTTCATCCATGTTTATGGGAGAGTTCAGTCTGTAATTTCCTTTTACTGTAATGTCCTTTTTTTCAAGTTGGTATGGAGTTTATGCTGTTCTCATAAGGAGCTGGAAGTGTTTTCATTTCATTGCTGATGTTGTATATTCTCTGAGACAATCCTTGTAAGAACCCTGTGGTTTCTGCCTCTGGGTATTGGGAAGAATCACCATGGAAGCTCTCTAGATCCAGAAGTTTCTTTGTGGGAAGGATTCTAATAAGCGAATCAATTTAATACATCAAGGATGATTTGATTATTTCTTCTTTTGCTATTCATGTAAGTTGTGTTTTTCCAAGAGTTTGTTTATTAATTGCCAAGGCTATGTGATGTAAATTTGGTAAGATTTCCTTATTGCCTTTTTAATATATGTAGGTCTCTCTTTTCATTCGTGATATTGGTAATTTGATTCTCTCTCTCTCTCTCTCTCTCTCTCTTTGGCCCTCTCTCGTTTGTCTTTGACATGATGACCAATTTTAGTAAACTCTCCAAAAACCACTCCAAATAAGAAGCATATCATCGTTCACAAGCACATGGAGCCAGTTGCCTAGATTCAAAGGCCAGCTCTGCCACTTAGAGCTGTGGGACTTTAGACAAATTAATTAGCCCCTGTTGCCTCATTTCCTTTCTCTGAAAATGGGATGATAATAATAATAATAATAATAATAATAATAATATAAACTTCTCAGGGCACAGGGTCCCTTTTGAGATTGAATAGATTAATCCATGTAAAAAACGTAGAATGGTACCTGACATACACTAAGCACTAATTCAATATTAGCTGTTATTATTGTGTTTGTTTCATTTATGCCAACTGTCTTCCAGAATGAAAAGAAAGCGTAAAATATCAAAACATAAATGATTCTTAGACATAAGAAGGCAAATGCCTAATGCATCAGCAGTACAGAGCTAAAATTCTCACCAGGATCATTTTAATGTGGATAATTTATTCTTCTGGTATTCCTAAATTAACTTCTCTTGACTGAATTTAAAAGGGATCCAATTTCATGAGAGCGGAGGCTAAGTGCATCCATGGGTAACTCTTGGAAGGAGCTGTGGGTGGGTATTTTGTTTGTAATATACTCCAGATTCCTGTTGGGTCTCACTGATCTTTAATCTAGTAATGCACTGTGACTTAGGAAAATTGCTCAGATAGAATCTCCAAGACCAGTAAATCTGAGTATACACACATCAAGAAAGAAAGGATACTGATCCACCCCAAGGATACTGATCCACCTCTAACCATGTTTGATGTAGGCAAACACTCTGGGCATGCTCAAAGTGGGCATGTGCATGTGTACACACTTGTGTGCATGTACACACACCACACATACACATATAGAGCAGCCAATTAATATTTGGCAGTATAGACAGCACACAGATCTGTGTGGATCCTTGGAAGTGTCAGCTGCCTTGACCTTTTGTAAATTATGGAAATTTGCTCAGCATCGGCTTTTTCCTCTGTAAAATATATTACATATCTCAAAGCCCTTTTTACTAAATGGAATAAATGCATTTAAAACTTTTAAATAACTGGGTGTGGTGGCCCAGGCCTGTAATCCTAGTACTTGGGAGACTGAGACAGGAGGATCACAGGTTCATGGCCAACCTCAGCAACTTAATGAGACCCTGTTTCAAACTAAAAAAATAAAATAGGGTGGGGGTATAGCTCAGAGGTGGAATTCCCCTGGGTTCAATCTCCAGCACCAAAAAAACCCAAAACTTTTAAGTGCTACATTTTCACATTGTAATGACTCAATTCAAGTGAGATGTAAGTATAAGCAATATAGTCATTTGTTAATATTTTAATTTTTTTATATTGCCAAAGTTTGCAAATATCACTAAAACTTAGAGAATTATAATGTATTTTTATCCTTAATAATCCCAGAATAATTAAATTGAACAGGGTCTCACTAAATTGCAGAGGGCCTCACTAAGTAGCTGAGGCTGGCCACGAACCAGATCCTCCAGTCTCAGCCTCCCAAGTACTGGGATTACAAGCATGCGCCAGCATGCCTGGCTCTGATTTTATTTCTTATTTGGAAACAGGGTCTCCCTAAGTTGTAGAGGGCCTTGCTAAGTGGTCGAGGCTGCCTTCGAACCTACGATCCTCCTGTCTCAGCCTCCCGAGTACTGGGATTCCAACAGTGTGCCACCACGCCTGGCGTATTGAAACAGTTCTTCATTTAACAGTCCTTGGAAGGAGAGCCTTTGGGAGGTGACCAGATCCCAAGGGCAAAGTCTTCACAAGATACCTCAGGGAGCTCCACTGAGCCTTCTGTTCTGTGAGGACGCAATGAGATGATGCTGTGAACTAACAAGCAGGCCCTTACCACACACCGAATCTGCTGGCTCCTAGATCTTGGACTTCTACTCTGTAAAAGAGCCACCCAGTTTACAGTATTATTTTATAGCAGCCTAAATAGACTAAGACAAAAATGTAACTATCAGGAGAACTGGAAGGTTTATCTTTAGATGCATCACTACATATGTATTTTACATTTTATTTAAGAAAAAGGAGAAGTAGAAATAGCAGGACAAGAATAATAACAATTGCTGAAATTTAGGTGTCACCCACTCCAGACCAGGCAGTGTCCAGTGATAGATGTATGTTATCTCTAAACACTGACAAGTATAAATGTCCCAACTTACAGGAAATAAAATCAATGAGATTATGTCATTTATCCCAAGTCAAGCACCAATAAACATTAGAAGCAGGAAAAATATTTATTTTTAAGAATGCATCTTCCCTGTTAGTAAGGAACACCAAACTGTATTAACAACAGGATTTCAATAAGTTCAAGAGAAAAACAAATCCTTTTTCTTTTGCAGAATTTCAAGATAAGCATAGCGCATCGTCAGGTGGTTCATTTACTATGGATATATGTCCCTTTAGTGTTGTAACTCTGCCATCCCTAGGACCTTGATGTGCGGTCTAGGCTGGGTTATCAACAGGACTTGTCAGCAGTATAGAAGAAGAGAGAACATGGAAAGGTCATATGAAAAAGTTTTCACCAGCAGAATGGCAAAATGAAGAAAGACTGGAAATGGATCCTGACTAGGCAACCAAGTGTCCAGCTCCTATTGTATTACCATTTAAGAAAGGAATCAAGGGCTTTTTCAGATAGTTAGACATTTCCAGTACAGTGCATATTCCAATGACTTCAGTTAAGACCTTGGCACCAATCCTGAGCTCTGTCCATCACATGACATCCAATAGCTTCAGATGCCAGTCACACATTTCAACTTGGATCCTCATTGCCATTTCAAAATCAGTAAGCTCTAGATCAATTTTATCCTGTTTTCTCTAAACCGAAATTACCTTCTAAATGTAACATCATGACCAATGCCTAATTTTCTAGCCAAAGAATATTTTTTGGTCCTGGGAATTGAACCCAGGGGCCTTCCACCTGTGAGCTACACCCCAGTTCCATTTATTTATTTATTTATTTATTTATTTATTTATTTATTTATTTATGTTTAACTGGGCCTCACTAAGTTGCTGATGGTATTGTTGAGTTGCTAAGGCTGCCCTCCAAACTTTGATCCTCTTTTCTCAGTCTCTCAACTACTGGGATTACAGGCATGTGCCACCATGCCCCTTTTATAGTCAAAGAATCTTAAAATTCTCCTTTGTGCTTCTTTCATTCACATCATCTGTCTAGATTTTTTAATTAATAATTTTATCCATCCTTTTTTCTTTTTTGTTATAATCATTGATCAATTCTCCTTTATTAGCACCCTAAATTCAAGTTTGTCCACTGCTATACTATGTAACAGGTACTCTGCTTTGTTCCAGAGAAATAATTATAAGCAAACACAAGTAGCAATAGTTTATATTTACATGGTAGTTACTAGGTGTTGTACAGTACCCCAAGCATTTAACATAAACTCATTTATTTCTCAAATAAATTTTAGAATATTTCAGAAGTAAAAGAAGGATCCATAAACATTAAGTAACTTATTCATGTTTTTACACTAGAGCTTGGATTTGAACATGATGTCGGGCTCCAGAATCCATGCCCGGAACCAGTAGACTCAATGATTTTGCTTTATAGAACTGGCCTGTGGAACACATGAGGGAGTAAATAATTTATAGATACAAATAGAGTTATCAACTGTGATACTCACTAGCGAGGAGAATTACGGTGAATATTTCAACTCTTAAGACTTGAGGAAATGAAGAAAAATGATCAGGAGTTGAACCTTCCAAGCAGAGCACACATGTACACAAGAGCATAAAGCAGGAAGAAGAGAATGCCTTGGGGAACTGGAAGAAAAGACCATGAGGCCAAATTCAGAAATGGGGAGCTATGCAAATAAGGTTGGAGAGTCACCACGAAGCCAGATCTCTCATCTCTTTTTAAGTTGTTTTAAATTTGACTTTGTGTTCACGTGAAAGGCAATTGTGATGGTTCATTTTATGTGCCAATTTGCCTGGATTGATGGATGCCCAGAGAGCTGGACATAAAACGTTATTTCTGGGTGTGTCTGTTAGGATGTTTCTAGAAGATACTAGCATTTGAATCAGTAATCTGAGTAAAGAAGCTCCATCCTTACCAAAGTGGGTGGGCATCACCTAAGGACTAGAATAAAACAAGAAAGTAGAGAAAAGGTGAATTTGCTCTTTTTGTACTGCCGTCCATCTTTTTCTGCCTTCAGACATTGTTGCCCCAGTTCTTAGTCCTCTAGTCTTAGACTGATGACTGGTGATTGGGGTCACCAGCTTTTCTGGTTCTCCAGTTTTGATATATTTATGGGGCTTCCTAGCCACCATAATCACATGAGTTAGCTCCTGATTGGAGAACCCTGATACCATCTAATTCCAATTTTAAGATCTCCAGAGCTGCTATGCATAGATCAAAGGAGAGTAGCATGGATGTGGTAGACCTTCTAGGAAACAACTTACACAGTGTCAGATGAGAACAGCTTGAGCTAATACAATGTTGCGGCACAGATGGAGAGAAGTACATGAAGAAAAGATAAATTAGAAGGTATAAATAGTAGCACTGGTGAATGAATGTGGGAGTATGAGAAGGTGGGTCAGAGATAGTGTCTGGATTTTAGTCCTCCATGATACCATTCATAGGGATAGGAAGCCTTGCCCTGGAGGTCACTGAGTTTCAGAGTGATAATCATGAATCCAATTTCATAATTATTGGATTCATGGAGAATTTTAGATTATTAGACTGAATGAGTTTACCAGAAATTTTGACTATGTGAATTGGACATAAAAATTTAGGAATCTTCTGAATATTTGGCTATAAATTCATTAAAATGAGTAATGGAAGAAGTAAGGAGTGCAAGAAAAGAAGACATAGATCCAGGTCTTGATTAAGACTGAGTGGATACATGCGGAAGTGCTGTAGAGGACCTGTTTGGGAATCTGCAGAGAGAGCGGTTTATTTTATATGGTTTACTGCTTTTATATTGCTTAGATATTTGACCATAAGTATGTGCCATTTGCATTAAAATAAAAATGATTCAAAAAGTTGGCTGGGGTGGATGATCTGGCAAAGGAGCCAGTCAACCTATATCTGATTTACCATCCAAATCTCCGTATTTATTCATCTTTTTTTTTTTTTGAAGTACTGGGTTTTGAACCCAGGGGCATTCTACCTCTGAGCTAAACTCCCAGCCCTATTTTTTATTCTTTATTTTGAAACAGGGTCTCACTAAGTTGCAGAAGGACTCACTAGGTAGCTAAGGCTAGCCGCGAACATGGATCCTCCATTCTCAGCCTCCCAAGTACTGGGATTACAAACATGCACCACCATGCCCGGCATACTTATTCATCTCACTACTCTACCTCACTCTACTGTTTATACTACATAACATTGCCTAGTATCACTGCTTAGCTTTTGGCTAAGACCAACTATCCTGCGAATGTAATCTCCTTTAAATATGCCAATCAAAATGTTTCCAATCCTGCACTCTGCTACTTATTTTATTTTACTATATGCTTATATGTTTTAATAAAATGCAATATTGGATTTCACTAATCACTTTTAGATAAAAGGAGCAACCCATATGACCATAGGCAAATAGCAAATGTTCATTCTTATGTCATCTTGAGCTGCTATTCTGGAAATGACAGAAATATCTTTCTCGGTGAAGAAATGGTTAACAGAGAAGAAAACAGGATCTTCTCTTTACATTTAAGGTTTATTGTTAAAACTTATGCATTAAAATTCAATTACAGTTTCATTACAAAATAATAACTCATTTGAGTTAGTTTTTATTTCTCTCTACCCGTGATTATATTAGAACAGACAATGCAAATGTCTGCGCAGATAAAAAGCTAGACACTTCAAGGAGCAAGGGGACTCATTATAATAAAAGAAAAGCAATGACACCGAAACTAAATACAAAAGATCAGTCTGAAATGTTGCAAAGTGCCCATTGACTCAACGGTGCAAGATGCTGCTGTCTTTAAAAGATTATCTATTGTGAATCTATCCCATTTCAAGCCCTCATTACCTGTCTGGCTAGTTGACCTGCATCTAGACTTCATCTAGTTCAACCCCTACAGACATAAAAATCTACTCCTGAGATAGATTCAGATTTTATCTACTCTGTAACAAGGCAGAGAATGCGGGGGGAATTAAGGCAGCTATATAAATTTCTTTTTCTCAATGATCACACAATGAAGAACCTCAAAAAGCATGAATTTTTTCCTCAAGACACATTGAAGAAAATGTTCAGAAACATATTTATACAACCAAATATTTGCTAAGCAAATGTACAGAGGAAACACCCTTATCCACCTCATTTTACTCATCCACGCTATAAACGGCATTCTAAAATCTTGATCATTTTAGAAAACATTTTGATGGACAACATGCAAGGATAAAGCCCCAAACTGATAGCAAATACAATAATCTATCTAGAACATATTAATCCACTTAAAATTAACATAATTTGGCAATGCTAATGTGTGGTCATGGCTCCCTTTCTGAACCATTATTCTTCAAGTAAATGTTCTCAGTGGCTAGAAAAGTCAAAGAAGAGACTTCAGAGGCAAACCCATGGTCAAATTCCCACTGTTGCTATTGCTACTGTTATTATTGCCATTGCTATTTTAATATATTATGCTAAACACTGGAGCATTAAACACATTTATTTGCACTCTATAGGAGGAAATATAAACACAATTACTATCATCAGAAATAATGGGAAACTCAATCTAGAAGGTCTATATATTCCTAATTACACACAATTTGAAGCAACTTTTTGTGTCAGAAAGAGTATAAAGGGATAATTGATTTTTTTACCTGAAGACAATAGAATAAAAAGGGGATTGGGGAGAAATATTATTTTGCAGATAAGTTGAATGAGCAATTTGCTAAAAACCTTAGCAGACAGGCATTATGCCTAATGGACTCAAAATAAGGTTCAATTATGCTTAAAATGTATTTGAAAGTGCATGTCTCTCCTATCCAAAATGTAATGTGATGATCCAAATGATAAGGAATGATCTAATTTCACATTCAAAAAGAAACCCATATTAGCATAGAGAATACTCAAATTCATAGAGAGAAAACCATTAACTAACCTGAAATAATGACTTACTTTGTGTTTTAGTTGCCACACGAAGTAGAAGATGGCCTAGCCCACTGGAAAGGCCTTTCAACATGGAACGAGGAACCTGGGTTTGGCCTCTGGGTAAATAATTTAACCCTAAATCATATTATTTTAATATCATATACTGAGTAGTTTCTGTGATAGGCACTTTATATATTAATTTAGTTCTCATAATAACTTTATGATGCAAAGACTAATATTATCTTTTTCATATATTATATATTACATATATATTGAATTAATTGTGTCTAGTTGACAAACTGAGACTCAGGAAAGTTAATAAATATAAATTCACCAGCTAGAAAGATAAAGAATTAAAATTAATATGAGAAAGATTCTGCTCTGAACTTAAATGTTTTATTATCGGTATTTAATAAGGCATAAATAATAAAATTAAACATAAAGCAGAATATATAAATATTTTTACTTAAACCAATCTGTGGTTATTTAACAACAAATTCTATCATTATGCACAACCATAATGCACCAATAAAAAAAGGAAAATAAAACTATGTCTGGTGAAGTGGTTTCTAAATTGTGCATGTGTCTTTTTATTATTCTCTATGACAAAACAGGAGGTACACATATAGAACAGCGCCCACTGGGGCATGGACCAAGTGTACCCCAACACATTTTGGATTCCCCTATGGCCAACAGCAGGCCCCTTTGATGGACGATTTGCCACATACGTGTGGAGGATACGCATTTCATTCAGCGCTCATCTGTCCCCAGCCACAAATTCTGCTCCCTTGATCTAGAGAGAGTATCAAGGCCCAGGTGGGTACTAGCAAGGTGTATTGCCCTAATGGAGAGAAATGCCCCCTAGTTTGGTCGAATATACTTTGGGCCTTCATGAAGGGCAAAATCGCAACTATCTTAGCTGGGGATGTTAAAGTGAAAAACGAGAGAGAGACTCTTGAACCACAGTGCAGCCACCTCTTTTGCCTTAGACCAGCTCCTCTCCAATCCAGAGGGCCCCTCCCCCATCCGCCTCCACCCACCCTGCCCTTTCCCCCAAGATATAGAATTGTGAATATAACACTGCAAAATGTTAGTCTTATATATAGACATTATTTTTGTCATATGTTTCTATATTTTGAAACAAAGGTATGTAACTTCTTTATTTGAAGGGTAAGCAGTTTGTGTTAAACAATATAAAATTGGTTGGGCCATTTGCATCATATTTGTTAGCATTTATTTGGTGGCAGAATGCCCTTAGCAACGACTGCTGCTGGTGTGTAGTTTTGTAAATGCTAGACATTCTGAAAGGAAACACACACACATACACAAAAGAAAAAGACACTTTTTTTTTGCCAAGGCCAGTGTTGCTGCCTAAAAAAATAAAATAATGATATTATAAAATGATGAAAACTTCTTTCTATACAGCCCTAAGTGTTGAAGTCTTCTTTTTATTTTGTTCTGTTCTGTTTTGTTTGCAAAATGGTAAGGGAGGATGTTGGGGGTACCGGGGTATTTTCGGTTGCAAGTGATGAGGGGGAAATGTTTTGGTTTGTTTCTACTGACTCGAATGGGTTGGATTTTCACTTGTTTTGTTTTGCTTTATTGATGCATGGGTGCTTTTGAACAGTAGAGCGAAATGCTAGACATGGAGAATCTGCTCTGTTTGTCCTTTATACATTTCTATAGTTAACAGAACACTGTAATGTGCCTTGGAGTTTAGCGACTTGTAATAAATACAATTGATATTAATTCTGAAAAAAAAACTCTTACTTCATTGCTGTCTAAAAGAAAGAAAATTATGCTTGATTTGTAAGCCAAACTACCTGCTATCTTACTTGAAAGAATGCCTTATGGATAAGCTATGCTTATTCAGACTAGGATTTTGCAGATAATTTCTCAGAAATTAAATGACTTTTCCACTTAATTGAAAAACACCAGACAATATTTGTTCAAATTCCAGCTTTCAAGTAGAAATTAAAAGTTTGGGAAATTTGCATTGATAATTATGAGCTTGACACCTTCCCAATACTTAAAGATTTTTCAAGTGTAATCAACAGTGGTAGTAATGATTGTTGCCTTTTGTTAGTCTGCAACAAAATGTGTCAACATTTGGATTAGGCAGGGTGGCTCATGCCTGTAATCCCAGTACATGGGATGCTGAGACAGAAGGATGGCAAGTTTGAGGACAGCATGGGCAACTTAGCAAGACTTTGTTTCAAAAATTAAAAATTATAATAAAATAAAAAGAGATGGGAGTATAGCTCAGTGTTAGAAAACCCCTGGGTGTTCCCAGGACCACACACAAAATGTGTCAACATTTGGAAAATCTGCCTGTCTCTGAATAATTAGTGCATGATGTTACATGGGTAAATGATCCATTGAAGCTTCAATGTAAATCAATGGATTTTAAAAGAGGATAAAATGTTTATAGGTGTGGTTGCAGATTCTACATTGCAATGAATCTTTATGAATCTGTAATTTATCTAGTTTTTTAATATCAAGGACAGTATCAAAGTTATAAAGTGCAACCGAAATATTGCTTCCTTTTCCAATCATGTGTCTGTGTGAGGCTGGATTTTCTTCATATGCTTTAATGAACACAACAAATTGACAGACAATGCAAAAGCAGTTGAAGATTCCAAGTCTCTTCTATTAATCTCATTAAGGAGATTTGCAAATATGGAATACGATGTGACTCTTTTCATTGATCTTTTTGTTGAAGAATAATAATCGTTATTTTTCATGAAATAAGTAACCTAACATATCAAAGGTTTATTATGGTTAGTCATTTTAAAATAAATTAATACATGCGTATTTCTCAATTTCTTAGTTTTAATTCCTAACCTGAATATTGATAGATATAATTCTCATAATAAAAAATCACTATGCAGTCATTCATTTTAAAGATTGTGAGTGGTTTAGGGACAGGGTTTATTATGACAGAGACTAATTGCAGTAAAATGTTTAGCCTCAAATCTAAAAAAGTGTTTGGTAAGTAAATGCAAGCTGTTATTGTGAAGTCGCTGTGGTGTGCCTTTTGCAAATGAAAAATAAGGTAAAGTAAGGTAAAGCCCCAAGGATACACGTCCTCAGCAATGAATCTTGTTTAGTGCATATTGCCTGCAGCTAAAGCTAATGTTCTTTTCCTTTCACCAAACTGTAATTGGGTGTACTTGTCTGAGCAGGTAGGGTAATTGAAAAGAAGTAATGGAAATATGAGATAGAACTAATAGTAAAGAATCACGTCTATTTCAGTTGTTTTTCAGAATCTTGACAAATGAGTTGTTTAGCCCTTGCTTTTATCCTGACTGATTGGTGATTTATCAGACCACTTGGCAGGCCAGCTCACTGGGTACAACTCCCATGAATTCATCAGAGCAGCTGAAAGGTTATCACTTGCAGCTGTAAAGTGAGACTTTAAAACATTGAAATCTAACCAATAGAATTTGAACTTAGTACCATATTATGAAATATATCTATGGCAAAATCACTCAGAAAAATATTTGAAATTCTTTTCATTTTTGAAACAAATTTCTAAAATGTAAGAATCCTGTGACTATGACTTTTGACTTAAAGAGCTCTGGAATTTCTTAAATCTTCTTTTTATTTCTTTCAGAAGGTCGTATAAATACAATCATAAAATTATCTGGGTCTTCTATTTCTGGAATTATAATGAAAACATAAGCACTGGGAAAATGGTAAAGAGAATGCATAAATTAAAATTTGACCCATGTTAAATATTAGTAATAAATATAACATTATTCATTATTTTCAAAGACCTTAATTCCTAGTGCTTGTTAGAATATTTTAACTTAATTGTATTTGAGATTACAAAACTTTAAGAAAGAGCTTCTAAAAACTATCACTTTGGACTTGAGTTCTTTGTGCATCTATAAATATTAAATATATTATGATTTAATTTTAAAATATTTATACGACTTGACCCAGTAATTTTATCTTGTGTGTTTTTCTTAAAAGATAATTGACCTGGAGCAATAAAGATAGGTTACAGGCTGGGAAGAATGGGCCATAGGAAGAACTCCAGACAAAGATGGAGAAAACCTTAGATGAGTAAAGAAGGCAACCTGAGGGAGATGAGAGGGGGAAAGAGGGAAACACTCTAATGCACAGGATGTACATACACAAACTTATCAAAGTCAACTTCTAGTACACTGAGTACTAGAAGGAGGGAATGGGGATAGGAATTGGGAGAGGGCTAATTGACCAATGTGTGCATGTATACTTCTACTATCCTGAAACCCATCAAAATGTAAGATCACAATGTACCAATAAATAAAAAAGAAAGAAAAAATAAAGATAGGCTAAATATAGTCACTGTAGCATTGTTTATATTATCAACATTATGGAAATTCAGTAAATATCTATCAAAAAAGATTATTGAAATACATTGACATTTTGAAGGCATGATTTTTATGGAAAGGCTTTAATTGATATCTATAACAATGTTGAATGAAAAGCAGTTTAAAAGATAAAGTGACTCTATTTATATATACTAGCTGTATATGTTTATTTATTTTTATGTACTCCAAAAAGGATGTCAAGAATTGTTCATCAAAATTCAGAGTGAATGGGGGGCTAGGTGTAGCTCAGTGGTAGAGCATGTATTTACCATAAACCAAGTCCTGGGTTGATTTTTAAATATTTAATAATTTCAACAAGTCTGTGGGAGAGATGAAAAATAACTTGATATTGGCATGTGGAAATAGAGAAAACTGAGTCAGTTTTCTTATTCTAACATTAGTATAAATACTTGTAATCACTAATACAATAAGCAAACTAACAGGTTTCTTATATAATTTCCTTTGTTTTCTAGTTGTTGTTTGATCAAACCATGTAAGTCCTTCTGCATTAAATTTAGGAGATAAGCCGGGCGTGGTGGCGCACGCTTGTAATCCCAGTACTTTGGGAGGTGGAGACCGGAGAATCTGGGTTCGCGGCCAGCCTCAGCTCTCTCT
>PVJS01022779.1:0-30224 GCA_004027185.1 Glis glis
CAAAAAAAAAAAAAAAAAAAAAAAAAACACTATTCATTGGCCTTGCTCTCTAACAATAGTAGCTATTTACAGATTATAAAGAAAAATTCCAGTGAAAAGTCGGATGTTCTCCCTAGTATGTGGAAGCTAGGGAGAGTGGGACTTAGAAGGGACTCCAGACAAAGGAGAAAACTTTAGATGAGCAAGAACGGGGCCTAACTGAGGGAGATGGGAGGGAGGAAGAGGGAAACCCACTAATGTACACAATGTATATACACAAATGTATCAGAGTCAATCACTATCCTGAGCATGAAAAGGAGGGAAGGGGTAGGGAATGGGGTGGGAATTGAGGGAGGACTAAATGAGCAATGTGTGCATGCATGCTTCTGATACCCTGACACTTATCAAAATGTATAACTATTATAAATGAATATATTTAAAGAAAAAGAAAAATTCAACTTAAATGAGCCATGAAAACATGAAAGTAAAAATAAATGAGATATAGATAAATCAATTGCCAAGTAGAAGTAATAATGGAGGGCTTATCTGTTACATTGGAAAACAGTAATTAAAATAATATTGAACTCATGCAAGAGAGTACCTATATTAACAGAACTGAGGGAATTTAAAAGTCGACCATCAATTATATGAAAATGTCATTCCCGTTCAGTAAAGAAAGTGAAGGTTTTTAATCAGTTTTATTTGAAAAACAGATTAACAATTTGGAAAAAGTTTGTTTAACTTTTGTGCTATACTTTCAAAATAAATGTCAAATGGAATGACAGGTTCAGTATAAAAAAATAAATCATAAAGCAGCTAGAAGAAAATATAAATCAATACATACCTGATTTTACAAGAAAAGGGATTCCTGAATTTCAAAAGACTGAAAAGAAAAAAATTGTATTTTGCTACATAAAAAACTAAATCCCATATATGTTAAAATATATATTCAAATTAAATGTCAAGCACCAAAGTGTAAAAATTGTTATAACATACGTGGCAAGTGGCTAGTAGCCTTTAATACACAGACTATTATAAACCTCTAAGCAAAAGGTACTGTTTTAATAGAAAAATGAGCAAAATGAGTAAAATAAATGACAAAGAAAGCATATGCATACGATTTTAATTCAGAACAAAGGAAATACAAATTAACCAAAATTGAGATTAAATGCAATATCCAGAATGGGTGGGCAAGTGCCAGGGGCATTCTACCTCTGAGCTACACCCCCAGCCCTATTTTTATTTTTATTTTGAAACAGGGTCTCACTAAGTTGTGGAGGGCCTTGCTAAGTTGCTGAGGCTGGCCTCGAACCTGCGATTCTCCTGTCTCAGCCTCCTGAATACTGGGATTACAAGTGTGCACCACCACGCCTGGCTTCGAATGTGTAATTCTTGACCTCACAAATAGAAATACCATTAGTCATCATGTTACTCTTTCTCTTCAAGTCTGGTTCACCAGTCCACATGGATCATGGACTGGGGGTAGCTGGCTAACAGGTTCTAGAGTCGGAGGGATGGCATTCAAGTGTCTTAGCAGAGAGCGACATTTCTTGTCATTCTTTCCCCTCCTCCACTCTCAGGCACTGCTGCAGGTTGAGTAGCCTTTACTGATAATGCTTGGGACCAGAAGTATGTCAGATTTTAGAGTTTTTTGGGTTTGGGGCTATATGCATAGACTTTACTGGTTGAGCAATCTAAAACTTCAAAATGCAAAATGATCCCAAATCGGAAACTAATTGGTGGAGCATTTCAGTTTTTTGAGTTGGGGATGCCCAACTGGCACCTTGCTTTTTCTTATTAGTCTTCTTCCACTTTCAGATTTCTTTAACTGATCTAAATATTTCAGACATTTCTCCAAGGAATTCTCTCATACAACTCTCAAGAGGAAACTCAAAGCCCCACACACGACTACATTTTAGTTAGTAATCTAGTTGAGATCTTTGAATTAGTGCCCTTTGACCTACAGGATTCCATACATCGTAGCTGCTAATGAGAAGCCTCAAGAGTGGTAACCCCCGCTTGTAACCCCAGTACTTGGGAGGCTGAGACAGGAGGATCGCAGGTTCGCGGCCAGCCTCAGCTACTAAGTGAGGCCCTCTGCAACTTAGTGAGACCCTGTTTCCAAATAAAGAACAAAATAGGGCTGGGGGTGTAGCTCAGAGGTAGAATGCCCCTGGATTCAATCCCCAGAACTACAAAAATAAATAAATACATAAATAAATAGATAAATAACTGCGAAGTCTCAAGCTTTCAGATCCCCCAACCCACTGCTAGAGGGAGGTTGCCCTGATGCAGAAACAGCAAAGTGCTTGCCCTTTGCTCTTCGGAAGACAACGCATTTCCCATTCGATAGGCCCCTGCAGAGGTCACTGGGTGGTAAAACCAAAGTCGGCGACGTTCACCTCTTCTTGATCTGCCAGTTGGTGCTCTACGGCGTCTTGGATCTCTGCTGTTTCTTCCCCTCCAGGGTAGCTTTGTGGCTTGCATGATTGCCATTCTGCGACAGATGGACGACAGTCACTATAGCCACTACATCAGCACGTTCAAGACCAGACAGGACATCACTGTAAGTTGCCTTCACTGGGTCCTGGTAGCTGAAGACTTCTTATATTTGATAATAAATAAATAAATAAATAAATAAATAAATAAATAAATAAAACTGAAATTGAACCAAGCATGGTGGTGCACCTCTGTAATCCTAGTACTTGGGACACTGAGACAGGAGGATCACAGGTTCGAGGCCAGCCTCAGCAACTTAGCAAGACCCTCAGCAATTTACTGAAACCCTGTATCAAAATAAAAAAGGGCTGGGGATGTAGCTTAGAGGTAAAATGCCCCTGGGTTCAATCCCAGTACCAAAAAAAAAAAAGAAGAAGAGAAGCAGAGGAAGGAGAGGGAGGAGGAGGAGAAGGTGGAGAAGAAGAAGAAGAAAAAGAAGTTGTTGTTTCATTCTCTTTTGTTTTAGGCAAGAAAGTTGTTCTCCTAGACACATCTCAGAGGTGAACTTGGGCTCCGCTGTGGCTCCAGGAGCCTTCCCTCAGGAAGCATTAGTGGAGTTAAGCCATCCATGAAGATGTTTTCATTGTTGTTTTTGTTCTAGGACTTGAACCCAGTTCCATTCTACCTCTTGAGCTCTACCCCCAGCCCTATTTTATTTTTTATTTGGAAACAGGGCCTCACTAAAGTGTAGCTGAGGCTAGCCATGCACCTGCAATCATCCAGTCTCAGTCTCTCAAGTACTGGGATGACAGGCATGCGTCACCACACTGGGCTAAGATGGTTTCTGATTAGAGACTGCAGCGCCGTGGCTGGGACGAGGGCTGGATTAGCAGATGGATGCCACCTGCGCTAGTCCTAGCTTGGATGACTCCGTCATCCATGCATATGCCAGGCTTCTGTCTGCTCTAGATTTTCTACTTTCTGCCCACATTATACTGAGAGTTGGTGGTCAGTATGCCCAAGCTCCTTCCTAGCCCAACAGCCTTTCTTTGGGGATGCCCACGTGACTTAGTAGAATGGCCCAGAAACGGGTAGAAGCGCTTACCAAGTTCTCTACCCGCCTCCCCTGCTTCCTATTTTCTGCCCCTGCCACCTTCCATGAGTCATTCAGGGTTTTCTTTGTTTTTTGTTTTTTGTATTTGCGGAGCTGGGGATTGAACCCAGGGGCGTTCTACCTCCGAGCTCCACCCCCAGCACTATTTTTTATTCTTTATTTTTGAAACAGAGTCTCACTAAGTTGCAGAGGGCCTCACTAAGTAGCTGAGGCTGTCCGCGAACCTGCGATCCTCCTGTCTCAGCCTCCCAAGTACTGGGATTACAGGTGTGCACCACCACGCCCCGCTTCGTTTAGTTTTTTTTACTATTTGTAAAATGTGGACAATTTTTTTGTCCTTGTTTTCCTTATGGAATTGCGCCATGTAAAAAAATCAAATCTATGACAGCTAGCTCTAAAAGCCCTTCATTTGTTCCTAAAAAGCTTCTGGGGGAAAAAAAAGGCCATTCCAAGCCAGGTGTGGTAGTACACATCTGTAATCCCAGTACTTGGGAGGCTGAGACAGGAGGCGCACAGGTGCGAGGACAGCCTCCGCAAGTAGTGAGACTCTCATCAACCTATCGAGACCCTGTTTCAAAATAAAAATAAAATAGGGCTGGGGTGTAGCTCGGAGGGAGAATGCCCCTGGGTTCAATTCCCAGCACCCCCAAAAAAAAAGAAAGAAAAAAAGGCTATTCCATAGGACAAGGAAGGTCTTAACTTCTGTTCACACACTGGAAGGAAGGCCCTGAACGGAGCGGTTTCCGCAGCCTCTCTCCCTCGTTCTCTGCAGGACTTCCTCATGGAAACCTTCATCATGTTCAAGGATCTGATCGGCAAGAACGTCTACGCCAAAGACTGGATGGTCATGAATATGACGCAGAGCAGGTAAGGCAGCCGTGGCCGGCCCCGAGCGCCTTGGCTCTGCATGCCCCATCTGCTGTGTGAGCTTTGGGAAGTACGATGTGTCTCTGTGCCTCGGACCCACCACCTACAAAGCAAGGCTCTTTCTGCATCTGTGGTCCTGACGTATGTGCCCAGGAGCTCTGCGTCGCCTCAGCTGGAGTCGCTTCTACTCGGGATCTCTGCTCTCGTCCGTGTGGTCTGGGCTCGTGGCTCTCATATCAACCCCCAGCATCAGTTCCACATGGCCTCCTCCTCCTGACAGCCAGGGCTGGCCTGCTTCCCCAGCCTATCCCACGACTTCCCTGCGCTGTCCCCTGTGCTCCGCTCTATCGTGCTCCTGGGCCCTGAGCACCTTCCCTGCACAGCCACGCGCTGCCTCTTCCCCCTGCAGCACCTTCCTCAGAACCTCTGGCCGTCACCCTCCTCCTGCTCCCCAAGGCCCGTCTCCTGTCGTCTCCAGCCCAAGCCTTTCTGACCTGTGTTGTCTTGTCTACCAATGCCCGAGACCCCTCCGAAACCCTCTCATACGATTATTTTATGAGCTCTGTTGTATCATGGTTAGAGTTAGACGTTTTAAGTTTCCCGTCCCGTTGTAATGCTCTTAGTGAGTTTTCAGATTTCCTTAATGAGCTAAGGAAGGCAAATTGTTATTATAAGCATTATTGTTAGCTCTACATGGGCCTGATATCTGATTAGAAAAACCCTTCTCAGCCAGGTGTGGTAGCACGCACCTGTAATCCAAGTACTTAGGAGACTGAGACAGGTGAATCACAGGTTCGAGACCAGCCTCAGCAACTTAGTGAGACTCTCAGCAACCTAGTGAGACCCTGTTTCAAACAAAATAATAAAAAGTGTTGGGAGTATAGCTCAGAGGTAGAATGCCCCTGGGTTCAATCCCAAAAAGGATGGATGGAAGGAAGGAAGAATGGAGGGAGAAAAGGAGGGAGGGAGAAAAGGAGGAAAGGAAGGGAGGGAGGGAGGAAAGAAGGGAGGGAAGAAGGAAAGAAGGGAGGAAGGAAAGAAGGGAGGGAGGGAGGGAAGGAAAGGAGGAACTTTCTCAACTATATACAGATTAGAGGAACACTGTGTCAGAAGCCCTAGACTGTAAGAGAGAAGAAGCAGGGTAGCAGGGTGTGACTTGCCCCCTGAAGGGCCATGATGCCTGGATGTCGCCTCAGCTCCAACGTCTACTAGTTAACCTGAGACTTTTCCAGTTCTTTTGAGAACATGACCTTCTGTGCCCTTTTTGGTGGACGGTGCCCTGTTGCTGGCTTCCAAGGACATTGGTGGGCTCTTGGCAGGTCCTGGGCCGGTGGGCTGCGTTTTTAACGTAGGTGGACAGTGTCCCCAGGGCACAGAGGCACCTTCTTCATCCAGCGCCTCCCTCCCCAGGGTCTTCCTCCGAGCTATCAATCAGTTCGCTGAAGTCCTCACAAGAAACTTCATGGATCAGGCGAGCTTTGAGCTTCAGGTAAGCACCTGCCGCACCTGCGAGTCCCTGCAGGGCTCGGCCTCTGCCGGGGAACTGCTCCCCCTGGGACCATGTCACCTCAGGTTCCGTCCTTGGCACATGAGAAAGGTCTTCCTGTGCTTTCTCATCTCCTACAGCACACATTCCTGTCACCTTGTCCTCCAGATACAATAAAATAGGGTTATTTCTTTTTTTCTGTAAAAGCAATACATATAAAAGGAAATGTAAAGAAGTAATACTGAGCCGGGCATGGTGGCACATGCCTGTAATCCCAGTACTTGGGAGGCTGAGACAGGAGGATAGCAGGTTTGAGGCCAGCCTCGGCAACTCAGTGAGACTCTAAGCAACTTAGCGAGACCCTGTTTCAAAAAAAAAAATAGGGCTGGGGTGTAGCTCAGAGGTAGAATGTCTCTGGGTTTGACCCCCTGCCCCCCCAAAAAGTAATACTGACGTACAAAATATAGCTAGGCAAAAATAAGAAAACTGAAAATACAAATTTAGCCGGATGTGCTAGCGCACGCTTGTAATCCCAGTACTTAGGAAGCTGAGACAGGAGGATCGCAGGTTCGCGGATAACCTCAGCAATTTGTGAGACCCTCTGCAATGTGGTGAGACCCTGTTTCAAAATAAAGAACAAAATAGGGCTGGGGGTGTAGCTCAGAGGTAGATGCCCCTGGGTTCCATCTCCAGTACCACAAATAAATAAATAAATAAATAAATAAATAAATAAATAAATAAAAAGCCGGGAGTGGTGGCGCATGCTTGTAATCCCAGCACTTGGGAGGCTGAGACCCGAGGATCCAGGTTTGGGACCAGCCTCAGCTACTTAGTGAGGCCCTCCGCAACTTAGTGAGACCCTGTTTCAAAATAAAGAATGAAAAACTAGGGCTGGGGGTGTAGCTCAGAGGTAGAATGGCCCTGGGTTCAATCCCTGGTACTGCAAAAAAAAATTAAATAATAAAATTAAAATTAAAAAATACAAATGTAATATTCTCCCTTATCCATTCTGGGACCACCAGGGGGGCCTGAAGCCACAGATAGTACCAAACCCTCTATGTATGCTATGTCTTTTTCTTATCTATACAGGCCTCCGATAAAGTCTAATTTATAAATTAGGCACAGTAAGAGATTAACAATAATAACTAATAGTAAGGTACAATTATAACAGTTTACTATGATAACAGTTATATGAATGTGACCTCTTTCTTGAGTCAAGGTATATATTAATACTTTGGACCATGATTGACTGAGGGTAACTGAAATCTTAGAAAGCAAAACCACAGATAAGAGGGGTTGCTATGGTTCTACCCTTTGATGCTAGCATCTTGTGGTTGGTCCTATGTCTGTATGCACAAATATACAGACACATATATCATTACACAAAGGCACATGCATAACTCTCCTACCTACAAATAGGTTCGGTAAAGAACAATTCATGTGTACAGGATTTGGGAAGTCCAAAGTGATTGTAAAATAGTTACTCCTTCATCCCACAAATACTAGAGTATTTCATGTACAAGGCACTATTATAGTCCTTGGTGAAGGCACATCAGGCTCCTGCTCTTGTAGAGATTATAATTGTGTTTTGTTGGTAATGTGCCTTTTCTGTTATATGCCTTTTTGTATGTATAGAACTTTTAAAGAGGAAAGTCATAAGTAGAGGAGACTGTGTGTGCATGTGTATGTATATATATATATATACATATATATATATGTATATACATACGTATGCATATATGTTTAAAGAAATACACACACACACACACAGACACATACACGTACCAAAATGGAATTGAGCTGTGCAGTTCTCTGATAAGCTGTTAATCAATTTTCTTTACTTTTACTCAGATCTATGACATTTTCAATGATGAACCCAGGGGCATTCTACCTCTGAGCTACACCCTAGCCCTTTTTAATTTTTTTTTTTAAACAGGGTCTCATTAGATTGCTGAGAGTCTCGCTACTTGCTGAGACTATCCTTAAATCTGTGATCCTCCTGTCTCAGTCTCCCAAGTACTGGGATTACAAGCGTGTGCCACCATGTCTGGCTTTCCCAATATTTTTAATGGCTGAATACAGTTCCTTATGTGGCTGGTCAATGATTTATTTATCCAAATTCTTCTTGAGAACATTTTGATTGTCTCCATTTTCTCTTAGGTTAAATAACACTCTAATGACCTTCCTTGTTTCAAATATTTTCACCTATCCACAGTTATTTGTTCAGGAAAAAGTTCTGAAAAGTATTTACTAGTTCAAATGCTTGGCAGAATTTTAAAGCTTGTGCTGCATATTGCCAAGCTACCTACTATAAATAGGTGCACTTCTTGGCAGAAGTTTCCCTTTATCCCAGGAGCAAAGAAAAATGTAAAGTTTGTGTTTTTTCTTTTTTTAAGAAAAGTTTTCTTTGAGTCTCAAAACTTTGAGGACTGAATAATTGAAACCCAAGAAAGAACACGGAGTCCCGTGGATTTGGTTTTTCATGAGTCCCTAGTTAGTGACTTTCGACCATGTGGTTTTAGTATGACCCTTACTAATGTTATTTTCCATTTCTTCTTGCTTACACAATGAATTCTGAACAGCTCTGGAACAATTACTTCCATTTGGCGGTGGCATTTCTCACCCATGAGTCCCTTCAGCTTGAAACCTTCTCACAAGCCAAGCGCAACAAAATTATAAAGAAGTAAGTGTCCTTTTAAACGTGGCAACGATTAGGAAGGCGCTATTTTTGGTGTCGCAGAAATTACTGTTCAGTGACTACCCATGTTGTTCATACGGAAGGTCTTAGTCACTTAACAGGCCATAGATTCCCCCAGGCTCACATCTTGTTTTTCAGGGTTCCATCCAACTCCCCATCTGTCATCTCTTGCTCTTCATCCACTCTACCTAGAGACATGCAGGCACGTACTCTTGTGCTCAGAAACAGCTGCCACCTGCTGGCAGCTCATCCAAATTGCAGGCATAGTGCCTCCTCACACTCCATACAGCCATCTTCTTCGTAAGGTCACCTACCTCTCTGTCATTTCAACAGAGACGCCCCAATGTAACCTGAAAATGTTCTTCAGATTCCAGGCATGGAATTATGTGCAGGAATGATGAGAGATTTAGGGATGTGTTTCATTGTGTGCGTCTGTTTCAGAGTTCATTGAGAAGCTGGAAACTCCAAGAGTGTAGTTAAAAAATAATGTGACAAATTTATTATTTAAAGACTGAAACTTTAGTCTTATTTCCCCTAGCTGGGATATCTGGGATTTTGGCAAATTATTTAATATTACTCTACTTTTGGTTCCTCCCTAAAAACCTCAGGTTAATAGCTAAGGAGTAAGATTTAGTAACTGTATTCAAAGATAAAAGTATAAACTGTTTTGTATTTCGTTAAACAACCATAAGTAAAGTTAGTTGATTACAATTTTGATAAGAAAAAAATGGCTAATGATTAATGACTCTGGTTTTGGTCAAAGAAAAGTGTAATTGTGAATACAACCCATGTAAAAATATGTCTACATATGACCAAAGATAAAATTTAGGGAATAAAACAATTACATTTAAGTTATAGAAATGAGAATGAAGGTTTTTTTCCCAAGCTTCCTCCTACTTTTAGTAAAAGTAGCATCAACAGTAACATTAATAAATAATAGGAATAGTTATTACTATCGTATATCAGACCTTGATCAGAGAGGCTTACCTAATATTAATAAAATGAGATGAAGCATTTTTGTTAAGATGGAATAATAGGAAACATTTTTAAATGTGACTTTAAAAAATACTGGTTTTTGAAGGCATGTCCAAAGGAGGAATTTGGAGGGGGGGAAAAGTTTGGGGCAGTTGCAGTGTGAGTAAAATAATATAGAGCAGTGGGTGCAGGGTGGATCGTAGGCCTATATTCAAGTTCCCTGGGAGCACTTGCAATAGCCAGTGTGACGTACCCCATTTCAATTTTCCCAGCCCCAGCCTCCTATGTGGTATGGAGTAGCCTCAGGCATAAGAATTCTTTAAGAGATTTCCAGATGATCAGGATTCACCTCCAGCCAAGGATCCCTGCCTAGACAGACCAGTATTTCTGCACCTTTCTCTTTGCCAGCACTGATAAAGGAGCCTTTGTCAACGTGATTTTCCTAATCACACCTCCCTGCGATTTTCATACCACTGAGAACCTCTGTATCTGCTCATGTGCTCCGTATATATCTGTGCTGTATTCCTAAAAACCGGAAGATTTGGGTTTTGCCCCCAAGGACCAATTTTCATCCCTTTGTGGGCAATATCGCCCCCATTGAGAATGGGTGCTCCCCAAACTCGGGAGGAAGTGCTGGTGTGGAAGTGCTTGCCCAGCCTGGTTTCAGCTGGATAAGCCACACCTCGCTCCTCTTCCTTTTCATCACCAGCGTATATGTGGACTGTTTCTCATTCTTATCGCTTCTCTCAGTTTGTTTGTTAATATCATCTTCTCAGTTATTTTTCAGCGTTTGCATTTGGTTCTTCCTGCTGTTAAAGGTCCCCGCCCTCTGGGAGGCTCAGTTCTCTTTTTTTTTTTTTTTTGTGGTACCGGGGATTGAACCCAGGGGCGTTCTATTGAACCCAGGGGCGTTCTACCTCCACACTACACCCCCGGCCCTATTTTTTATACTTTATTTTGAAACCGAGTCTCACAAAGTTGCGGAGGCCTCACTAGGTAGAGAGAGAGAGAGACAGACAGAGAGAGAAAGAGAGAGCTGAGGCTGGCCGCGAACCCAGATCCTCCGGTCTCCGCCTCCCAATGTACTGGGATTACAAGCGTGCGCCACCACGCCTGGCCTCTCAGTTCTCTTTTGAGATTTATTTTGAGGTGCTGACTTCATCTCTAACAGTGTCCCTGCCTTACCTGTGACCCAAAGGGACACTGGCTGGTTTTACTCCCCTCATCATTGTAGACTCCGCCCTCCATATCTTGTGAGTTCTGTGTCCTCCATCAACAAATGGATCAAAAATATCTGGGGGGAAATGCACGTGTACAGAATATATGCCTACTTTTCTTTTTTTCTTGTCATATTCCCTGATCAATCCAGTATAACAAGTATTTACATAGCATTTACATTGTATTATCTAAGTGTTGTAAGTAACTGTTATTTATAGGTAATCAACAGATGATTTGAAGTGTACAGAAAGATGTGCATAGGTTTTGTGCAAATACTGTGCTGTTTTATGGATGTGGAATCTGAAGGGCTCCTTGGAAGCTCTCTCTCCCCAGATCCCCAGGGATGACTGTATTGCATGCGGCTCGTTTCTACTGCAAATCCTTTTCTTGGTCTATGATCTTCTTCCTAGATATGGGGACATGAGAAAGGAAATCGGCTTTAGAATCCGGGACATGTGGTATAACCTGGGTGAGTGTCGGACCTTGCACGGGTCCCAGCAGGACTCCGTTGTAATTACTATCCCACCATGAATTCCTATTTTAATTCCAATAACTCTGAGATTTATCTGGACGTGGGCCTGGAAGTGAAAGTCAACTGGTGGGTTTCACACCCGCATCTCAGCTGGGACACTGACCATGAACCATCTGTTATCACAGCAGCACACATTATTAGAAGTCAATATTACGTCACTCACATCTGAATTGAGCTGATTTGCCCGCATAAACTTTTTTCTTTTCTTATGGGCCCTGTGGAGGAAGATTGTAACACTTTATTTACAGTAAGGTAATTTTTTTTAATATCCTCATTTATTTTCATTTCAGGTCCCCACAAAATCAAATTCATCCCATCCATGGTGGGCCCCATTCTAGAAGTCACTCTGACCCCCGAAGTGGAGCTCCGGAAAGCCACCATCCCCATTTTCTTTGATATGATGCAGTGTGAGTTCAATTTCAGTGGAAATGGCAATTTCCATATGGTAAGGAGTGGGACTCATTTTACTAACGCACACCCCGTCCGCTCTTACTTATTTTCGTTCTCTATGGCAAAGCAGCAGCCCGAGCAATACAAATCAAAGTTGACTTCCAAATCCCTTCTTGCATGTCCTTTTGTAAAGCAATTAGAGATATAATCAAATAGTTCAGCCCAGAGTCTGGAAGGAAGCTTTTTACTCTCTGTCTTTCCTAACATGCCCCATCTCTGAACAATTAAAAGTTGACTTCAAAGCCAGGCATGGTGGCGCTTGCCTGTAATTCTAGTACTTGGGAGGCTGAGACAGGACGATCCCAGATTCAAGGACAACTTCAGCAACATAGCGAGGCCCTGTTTCAAAAACAAAAAATAAAATAGGGCTGGGGGTATATAGCTTGGAGGTGGAATGCCCTGGCTTCAATCCCCAGTACCACACACACAAAAAAAGTTGACTTCATGAATTTTAGACCTGTCTGTTCCAATATAACTAAGAATAATGCTGCAAATTGAAGGGAATGACCTGCGTGCGGCAGGAGAGATGAGGGAGGGATGCCACGGAGCCAGCGCTGATCGGTTACTTTCCAGCTATGAGAACCTCTGTTTACCTGTGTCTTCTTAGGCCTGTTTTCTTATCTGTAGTGTAATATTGAAAGTGATATGTTGCAGCTACAAAGCTCAGGGAAAGCAATCTCATTGCCAAAGACTTAGACAAGAAATAAGAATGAGCCAGGTGTGGTGGTGCACGCCTGTAATCCCAGTACGTGGGAGGCTGAGACAGGAGGACCACAGGTTCGCAGCCAGCCTCAGCTACTTAGTGAGGCCCTTTGCAACTTAGTAAGCCCCTGCTTCAAAATAAAGAATAAAAAATAGGGCTGGGGGTGGAGCTCAGAGGTAGAATGCCCCTGGGTTCAATCCCCAGTACCACAAAAGAAAGAAGGAGGAGAAAGAATGAAATAGAAAATTGGAATCATTAAGTTATTTTTATGTGCATAGTTGTAACAGAAAAGAACATTTCAGATTTGCGGTTTTTGGCAAGTATAAAGCAAAGGACAAAGTAATACTAGACTGTGGCAGAGGTTTTATTTATTTATTTATTTATTTATTTATTTATTTTTGCAGTACTTGGGATTGAACCCAGGGGCATTCTACTTCTAAGCTACACCCCCAGCCCTATTTTTTATTCTTTATTTTGTAACAGAGTCTCACTAAGTTGCGGAGGGCCTCACTAAGTAGCTGAGGCTAGCCGCGAACCTGGATCCAGAGGTTTTAACAGGATGTTAGTGTACTATCCATGAATGACTGGAAGGGAGATTTTCCCCTGTCTGTGTTATAAACAGTTCACCTAAGCCGGGCGTGGTGCTGCACACTTGTAATCCCAGTACTTGGGAGGCTGAGACAGGAGGATCACAGGTTTAAGAACAGCCTTAGCAAGGAGTGAGACTCTCACCAACCTAGCGAGACCCTGTTTCAAAATAAAAAATAAAATCGGTCTCGGGGTATAGCTTGGAGGTGGAATGCCCCTGGGTTCAATCCCCAGTACCACAAAAAAAGTTAAAAAAATAAAAAAAAAACCAGTTCACCATTCAATGAAGGGGTTAGGTCAGATCTAGGAAGGCTGGCCCAGTGTCTATCGCGTCCTCTTGTAAGCATGCAACATTCTTCCATGAAATTCCATCTCTGCTTTCAGTTTGAGAATGAGTTGATCACTAAGCTGGACCAAGAGGTAGAAGGGGGCCGAGGAGACGAACAATACAAGATTCTTCTGGAAAAACTGTAAGTATCTCAGACACAAAGCCTGGGGTGGGTGGCCTCATTGGGGAGGGGAGAGAAGCGGGGCTCCTGCAGCAGGCAGAGCAGCAGAGCGTGTCCCTGCCCCCCCACAGTGGTCCTTGGTGGGGGTGATGGAATTCACAGCATCCAGCACTGACACTGTTTATCCCATGTGAGTCAGATGCCGGGGGTCGGGCCAGCCCACCCTGGAGAAGGAGCAGATGGAAGAAAGGAGATGTACAGATGGCTTTTTGCCTGGGGCTTGAATTTCTGAACCCTGACCAAAGTGTTAGCACTTTTGTTGGCCTTTAATTACAGCTTCAAAGCAACCATTAAAGGAAAAACATTTCAAGGTCAACTTTATATTGAGAAATACCTTGTTCCCATAAAAGACCTCTAAGAACAAAGCCGTTGCATCTCCAGCCAGCTCAGTCTTTCCGCTGCCCTGTCCTCTGCCTCCTTCAACATATCCACTCTGAGCTCACATGGCCCCTGGCTGGCCTCCACACACCCACCCGGCACCCTCCTGCCCTCTCCATTCTCCTTTGCACAAGTGGAAGAATAGTGAAAAGAGCGTAAGTGTGAGTAATGCTCCTTGGATGTTGCATGGGAGAGATTGAGCTTCAAATCCCGTATTCACCACATGCTGGGAGTTTGTCCTTGGATCCAGTCATTATATTTACCCAGCAGACACCTCCTTTTATTCCATCTACTGAGAATAGTATCTGTTTTTCAGTGTTGTTGTTAAGTTTAAATGAGACACTCTGCCAGCACAGTGTCTACTGTTGAACGACAGGCAAGGAACAGAAAATTTGAGACCCCAACTCAGTTAAGGCGAGGCTTTATTACCGCGGGACTACCTCTGTCCAGCAAGATGGAAAAACGGCAGCCTCTTGTACAGTTCACCGTTTCCTTTTATAGAGAGCAAGCAGAGTTTGCGGGTTATGCTTTAAATCGACCGATCATAGTAAATTTTTCCTTACTTAGAAGCAAGGGGGTTGGTCTAGGGGCGTGGGCTGAGTCTGCAGGCGGGAACCAATTTCACTGGCTTTGTCCAGGGGCGGGAACCAGTTTTGCGGGCTTTGTCGGCCAAAGGTCAGGAAGTTTAATTTTAGGGTAGAAAATGAGGCTAAAAAATTACTTTTAGGATATGTTATCACATATACTGCAGCTCATGTTTTTAGAATGTTGGCTGATGTATTAATATTATTTACAAATCTCCCTATTCTTCAGTGTTGCAACTACCCTTGACTTAATTGACCTGTTCTTTGAACTTTTTTTTTTTTTTTTGCGGTACTGGGGATTGAACCCAGGGGCATTCTACCTCCGGGCTACACCCCCAGCCCTATTTTTTATTCTTTATTTTGAAACAGGGTCTCACTAAGTTGAGGAGGGCCTCACTAAGTAGCTGAGGTTAGCCACGAACCCGGATCCTCTGGTCTCAGCCTCCCAAGTACTGGGATTACAAGTGTGCGCCACCACAGCTGGCTCTGTTCTTTGAACTTTGATGACATGGACCAACTGTGTCACCTGCTGAGTGCTCATATAGATCATTTTGTTATTTACCTGTTTTGTGGGGGGTTTTCGACTAGATGGAGCTTGAGGATAGGAACCCTCATTTTTTTTTTTTTCTTCTTGCCATACTGGGGATTGAACCCAGGGACATTTTATCTCTGAGCTCCACCCCCAGCCCTTTTTATTTTTTATTTTGAAACAGAATCTCACTAAGTTATTGCATACTAGCCTCAAACCTGCAATCCTCCTGTCTTAGCCTCCCAAGTACTGGGATTACAGGTATGCACCAACAAGCTCAGCTCTTTTTTTTTTTTAAGGAAGAAAGAAAGAAAGAGAGAGAGAGAGAGAGAGAGAGAGAGAGAAAGGAAAGAAAGAAAGAAAGAAAGAAAGAAAGAAAGAAAGAAAGAAAGAAAAGAAAAAATGTAGAACTTGAATAAACAGAAGTGCAGCCTAGGTAGACTGATGTTCCTACAGCCCCAGTGAGGGCACCAAGACCCTGTTCCAAGGATACGTCTGCCTGGCACCCTGGCACCTAGTCTAGCGCCACCTGCTGCTGGGATCTTGCTCACCTCTCTCAGATGGTACAGGATGACAGGGCGGAACATGACATTTTCTCTCCCTCACATCCCCCCAGGCTCCTAGAACATTGCCGGAAACACAAATACCTCTCCAGCTCTGGGGAAGTCTTCGCCCTCCTGGTCAGCAGCCTCCTGGAGAACCTGCTGGACTACAGAACCATCATCATGCAGGACGAGAGCAAGGAGAACCGCATGAGCTGCACAGTGAACGTGCTGGTACGCGCCCGCGCCGCGCTCAGCTTGGCTCTGCGCCGGGCTCATGGGCTCACAGGCACCTGCGTCACCTTTATGGAGCCGTGTCCCGCTGAGTCAAGTGGAAAAGGCTGGCTCAGCTGTGGACTCGCAGACCTTGAGGATAAATTTGGAAACAGGAATGGAAAATGCACCGTAGGCGCCCCACTCCACTCCTCCTGGAGACCAGCCTTGACCTGGTCCTCCGCCCACTTCCATGTGGTGACTTTGCCATTGGAGTGATAGGACCCGGTCAGTAGCCCGTACTGTGCAAGGGAGTTAGCAGGTGACCGTCTCGCGACCTGCGTCTGCCTTTCCCTGGGGATCTGCTCCCTGGCGCGGAGACCCCTGAGCTTTAGGTTGCTGTGCGCTCCTCTGCTTAATAGAAACTAAGACCTTCCCACCTCCCGACTCTGGGAGAAAACAGTGTATCAGGTGACTTCAGGGTAAGCTGAGCATCTGTTTCCTTAGCAGGTGTCTCAGAAGCATGATACTTTAAAAAAATCCTTCAACTTTTTTTGTTTGTTTGTTTTTTGGTACTGGGGATTGAACCAGCAGCATTCTACCTCTGAGCTACACCCCCAGCACTTTTCTTTCTTTTTTTTTTTTTTTTTGGCTTTGTTTTGCGGTACTGGGGATTAAACCCAAGCACATTCTACCTCCGAGCTACACTCCCAGTCCTATTTTTTATTCTTTATTTTGAAACAGGGTCTCACTAAGTTGCGGAGGGCCTCACTAAGTAGCTGAGGCTGGACACGAACCCAGATCCTCCTGTCTCAGCCTCCCAAGTACTGGGATTACAAGCGTGCGCCACCATGCCCAGCTTCATTTTTTTTATTTTGAAACAGGGTCTTACGAGGTTGCTGAGGTTCTGGCTATGTTGTTGAGGCTGGCCTCAAACCTGCAATCTTCCTGTCTTAGTACTTAGCCCCAGTACTTAGCCTCCCAAGTACTGGGATTACAGGTATGTGCCACTACACCTGGCTAACTTTTCTTCTTCGTAACCTGTTGCTTCCTTGTCTTGGAGGAATTTGTTTAAGGAAACTGTGAACACTGCCAAGGTGGCATTGTTGGAAAGCAGCGGTAGAGTTTTGGCCATTTTTCTATCAAGCTTGACAACTAGCTTTAGTTTACATTGCTATATTTTAACCCTCTCTCTCTTTTTTTTTTGGCAGAATTTTTATAAAGAAAAGAAGAGAGAGGACATATATATAAGGTAAGCTAAAGGAAATTTCCTGCTGTTGAGCCAGGCGTGGTGGAGCATGCCTATAATCCCACTACTTGGGAGGCTGAGACAGGAGGATCGCAGGTTTGAGGACAGCCTCAGCAAGTAACAAGACTGTCAGCAACTTAGCTAGACCCTGTTTCAAAACAAAAAATATAAAGGACTGGGGGTGTACCTCAGAGGTAGAACGCCCCTGGGTTCAATCCCCAGCACCACAGAAAAAAGAAAAAAAAGCCAGGAGTGGTTGGAGCAGACCTGCAATCCCAGTACTTGGAAGGCTGAGATAGGAGGATCGCAGGTTCGAGACCAGCCTCTGTAACTTAGTGTGACCCTGTTTCAAAATATAAAATAGGGCTGGGGATGTAGCTCAGAAGTAGAATGCCCCTGGGTTCAATCCCCAGCACCGCAGGGGAAAAAAAAATTCCACTTTTGCTATTTATGGCGTGGCTCTGTGAGTTATTCCTTCAACAAGCAAACACTACAGCCCAGCTGCACTGTGTTTACTGCTTTAAGAGGTTCCTAAAAGTACACGGGTGCTCCATTTACCCCCAAAGACTGACCTCTTTAGACTGATAACACAAATAAGTACAGTTTGAGGGAGTGTGTTAGTAGGGTCACAGCAGGGTTCAGGGACAGGTAGGAGAAGAGGCTCACAGGGACAGGCCGAAGATTAACCTGTCATGGAGACTTAGCCTGAGTCCTTGGATCCCTGAAATGAAACAGACTTGTACATAAACTGCATGCGTGTTCTCAGGGGGAGAGTCCTTAGCCTTCCCAAAGGGGACCAAGACCTACAATAATAATAACGACGACAACAACAAACACTTTAAAAGAAAGAGTGGAGGGTAGAATAGATGGAGTAGGAAACTCACAGGCAGAACGTGGCACAGTGGGCTAAAGAAAGAGGAAGTGACCAACTGCTTTGCCTCAGAGAAGTAAAGAGTCCCTGGACAGCAGAGGAGGAGAGGCCGGGGCCGGACACGGAAGGAGCTGGGCGCTAGATCACTTCCGCAGTGACAAAGGGCCTCCTGTCTCCCTTTCTTGCCAGGTACTTGTACAAGCTTCGAGATTTGCACCGAGACTGCGAGAACTACACAGAAGCAGCCTACACGCTCCTCTTGCACGCTGAGCTCCTGCAGGTGAGTGACCGGCAGAGCTGGTCTTGCCAGAGTGGAAGACAGAGAGAGTGCGGGATGCCACCTGCTCCGTCCTGTGGGACTGAATTCTATATGCTTCATGATTTTGATGGGAAAGGGCTTTATTCAAGGGATATTCTTTATTCAAGACTGTTTTTGTACCTTCCAAATAGGCATGGCTATTTTTCAGATCAAGACTGGGAAAATGGCAGTTATTATTTACTTAAAAATCCTCAGACCCAGGCGCAGTGGTGCACGATTATAATCATAGTACTTGGGAGGCTAAGACAGGAGGATCACAAGTTCCAGGACAGCCTTAGCAAGTAGTGAGACTCTCATCAACCTAGTGAGATCATATTTCAAAATAAAAATAAAATAAGGCTGGGGGTATAACTCAGAGGTAGAATGCCCCTGGTTTCAATCCCCAGTACCAAAAAAAAAAAAAAACCCAAATCCTTAGATTCAGGCATGGTAGCACACACCTGTAATCATAGTACTTGGGAGGCTGAGACAGGAGGATCGCAGGTTCACAGCCAGCCTCAGCAACTTAGGCCCTTCGCAACTTAGGGTGACCCTGTTTCAAAATAAAAAATAAAATAGGGCTGGGGGTGTAGCTTGGAGGCAGAATGTCCCTGGGTTCAATTCCCAGTACAAAAAAAAAAAAATCCTTAGGAAGCTGAACACAACTTAGAGGAGTTTGGTAATTGATATTCTAATTAAATAAAATATACATTAATTAACATATAAAGAGATTTGTAAAACTCAGCGAGATGAGTTGTAAAGTACCACAGAAGTACTTTCCTATGTGTACTCTCCCCCTAAATAAATAAACTTATATCGTAGCATGATAAATAGGTCTATATGTCATAAATCCCAAGTAATTATTTCCAGGCCTGACCACCTCCTCCAACTTTGGATTCACATCAGAATTTCTTTAGACATCAGTCTTTGAATGACTAACAGACAACTCAAACTTAACGTGTCCGTGACAGAGACCTTTCTTCTGCCCCTTCCCGGGCCCCTGTCACCTCTTTCCTACCATGTCACTAAATGCCACCATCTATAAAGTGGCCCAGGCCACTACCTTGTCAGCATCTTCAATCCCTCTCTTTTAGTCACTGAGCCTCTTACATTCTCCATGAGCAGAACTCATAGCCGCTCTGTCCAGAACGTTCCCTGTATCTGTCCATCTGCTTCGTCTCAGTACCTCTCACCTGGAGCTGCAGGAGCCCCGGCAGATCCCCGGCCTCCATTTGACCCCCAGCAATTCATTTCTTCCATAACTTCATTTCGTTTTATGCTAAAGTAACACACATGCATCGTTCTAAGCTTGTGAGCGTGGGCGTTCCCTGCCTCACCCCTTCCCAAAGGAACATCACAGTTCCTATGTGGGTCTGGAGCCCTGAAGAGCTTCCTGCAGTGGGTGAGGGGTGAGGGCCACTGACTGTGAACTCCACCATTGTATGATCCAAAAGAAACCCCGGTATCTGTAACTCCAAATCTTTTCATTTGGCCTGTGCAGAAAACTAAACCCTCCTGACCTGGTGTGAGGTGTGAGGTAGGGAGATGGCTTTCTCTCACAGACAGCTGTGTGGTAGAGGTGGCATTTATGAAGTGTGGTTCATGTTTTCCTCTCTGGCGTGAGGTCCCAGCTCTATCTTGTCCTAAATTCTAGTGCTGGAGCTTTTGCTCTGGATGTCATATCCTTTTGTATGGGTGTCTCTGCTCATGTAGCAGCACCACACTGTTTTGATGAGTAAGTCTTTAGAGTATGTTTTATCATCTGGGAGTTACTCGTTATTGGTTTTGAGTTTTTCTTCATGTTCCTTTTTATGTTCCTTTTTATTTTTCCATTTGGACTTTGGAATCATGAAATTTAAAAATTACTTTAGTGAGAATGTATGTGTTTATGAAATAGAGTTTTCTGACCCCAAAGCATGGTATGACTTTCTCTTTGATCTCGTCTGCTCTTGGGCCGTTCAGGAGTGGGTTCAAGATAGCAGCATGTAAGTCTTTCACAAGCTTTGTGATGCTGACTCTGTGCTGTGATATCTGTTGATGTTTATTTTTTATTGGATTTTTCCTTCTATTATCTTCTGTATGGTTATTATCTTATATCTGAAATCTGCTTATTTTCAAATGTATTGTTTTTTTTTAATCTGGCTACTTAATTCTGTTGTGTATAGTAGTTCTTCCGTGTACTATCTTGAGGAATAGAACCGTAATATCTACAAATAGTGATTGTTTTACCTCTTCTTTCTTTCTTTCTTTCTTTCTTTCTTTCTTTCTTTCTTTCTTTTCTTTCTTTTTCCTTCCCTTCCTTCCTTCCTTCCTTCCTTCCTTCCTTCCTTCCTTCCTTCCTTCTTTCCTGGGGATTGAACCCAGGAATGTTCTACCTCCAAGCTACACTTGCAGCCTCTGAATTTGAAACAAGGTCTTGCTAAGTTGCTGAAGCTAACCTCCAACCTGCAATCCTCCTGACTCGGCCTCCCAAGTACCAGAATTACAGGCATGCACCACCACCCCCAGGCTTCCTACCCATTTTTCTACTCCTAATGTTGCCTTCAGTACAATAGTCATGTTGGTTAGCAGACCCTCTTTTTTCCTTACTTTCCTGGAAATGCTGTTTGTCCATCTGCCATGACACTTGTTTTGGAACTGGCATATGGGTATGTGTGTGTATGTAATTTTTGTGTTTAGTAAATAATTTAAAGTACAATATGTGTGTATGTAATTTTTGTGTTTAGTAAATAATTTAAAGTAACATATATATACATATATATGTATATATATATATGTTTTTTGGTTGGCTGGTTTTATTTATTTTTTTTTGGTCTGAATATTTGTTGCATGAATCTCTTGATTAATTGATATGTTACATTAATCTCTCCTATTATTGCTTTTCTTTCTTTTTAGTGGTCTGACAAGCCTTGTGTACCCCACTTGCTGCAGAGGGACAGTTACTATGTTTATACACAGCAAGAGCTTAAAGAAAAACTGTATCAAGAAATCATATCATATTTTGACAAAGGCAAAGTGAGTATTGGGTTATTTGTTTTTGTACTGGTGGAAAGAGGAATGGCTGTAATCGATGCATTTCCAACGGTGACCACTCAGAGTCTGCATGAATGCACAGGTTAAGGGAGCCCTCCCCAACAAAGCCACCGTCGCTTCTGGGGCCCCCAGACCATCCCCACTGCTGAAGAACTGACTAGAAATTTAGGGCATTCCCATGACCACCTCGATCATTTGCTGGAATGCCTAATGGAACTCAGGAAAGTGTTATATTTAACGATTACAATTTTATTATAAAGGACACAAATCAGGACTAGCCAGTTGAAGAGACATATAGGACAAGGTCTAGAGGGGTCCCAAACAGAGCTCCTGTGCCTCTCCCTGTGAACTCAGGGCACATCACTGTCCCAACAAATTGTCATGTTCTCCATGTCTGAAAAAAAAAAAAAGGGCCAGGGGCAGTGGCATGCACCCACACACCATAATCCCAGTCCTTGGGCAGCAGAGACAGGAGGATCACAGGTTTGAGGCCAGCCTCAGCAATTTAGCAAGACCTTTAGCAACTTAGAGAGACCCTGTTTCAAATTTTAAAAAGGGGGTCTGGGAGTCTAACTCAGAATTAGAACATCCCCGGGCTCAATCCCCAGGAACAAAAAAAAAAAAAAGAAAGAAATTACTTAATGTGTTTGCCAAGCAGGAAGCTCACCTGAGACTCCGGGGCAGGACTTGTCATTACATGCCCATGATCAATTGAATTACGGACTTCACGACTGAACTTAGTCTCCAGCCCTGCCACCTCCCTGGAGGTAGACTGATAACATGTGTCTCAGAGCTCCAACTTGATAACATGGTTGGTCTTTCTGGCACGGCTGCCATCCTTAAACTATCTGGGGTCCCCCCAAGTAACCTCATTAGCACAGAGTGTGGCGTGGTTCTCGGGGTCGCCAGGAATAACAGACATTCCTATCCGGGGTAAATTCCATGGGTTTAGAGGCTCCTTCCCTGGAACTCAGGGCAAAGAGCAGACTAATTCTTTATTATACAGCGATGACTCATGACTTACTCCTTATTTTTCCCTTGTGTATTTTTTATGGGAGAGAAAGTAAACAGATGAAGTATAAATGTCAACAAAGATCGTTTATGTTTTGTTTTGTGGTGCTAGGAACTAAACCCAGGCACATTCTACCTCTGAGCTACACCTCCAGTCCTATTTTATTTTTATTTTGCAAAGGGGTCTCACTAAGTTGCTGAAGTTGGCTTTGAGTGTGCAATCCTCCTCCTAGCTCAGCCTCCCAAGTACTGGCATTACAAGCGTGCACCACCACACCTGGCTGATTGTTTATCTTGAGGGCACTTGTCCCAGTGAAGAATAGAATGGGCAGGCCAGAGCCCCACTCTTCATAACCATAATTTTACCTTTTAAATATTGCTGGAAGTCGGGCGTGATGACTCATGTTTGTAATCCCAGTACTTAGGAGGCTGAAACAGGAGGATCTGGGTTCGCGGTCAGCCTTAGCTACTCAGTGAGGTCCTCCACAACTTAGTGAGATCCTGTTTCAAAATAAAGAATAAAAAATAGGGCTGGGAGTATAGCTCAGAGGTAGAATGCCCCTGGGTTCAATCCCCAGTACCATAAATAAATAAATAAATAAATAAATAAATAAATAAATAAACAAACTAACTGGGCGTGGTGGCACATGCTTGTAATCCCGGTATTTGGGAGGCGGAGACTGGAGGATCCGGGTTTGCAACCAGCCTCAGCTACTTTGTGAGGTCCTCTGCAACTTCGTGAGACCTGGTTTCAAAATAAAGGATAAAAAATAGGGCCGGAGGTGTAGCTCGGAGGTAGAACGCCCCTGGGTTCAATCCCCAGTACCGCAAATAAATAAATAAATAAATAAATAAATAAATATTGCTGGGGGCCAGGAGCTGGTCCCATCATTCTCTGTGTATTTGCTAGACATTGTTGGTGGACACCCCACACCCAGCTCACGCCTGCCGGACACCAGAGGCTGTAGGTGACAGGTGACTTAAACACCTGTCGGGGCAAGAAGGTAAAATAAACATATGGACAAAGCCAGGATGTTATAGAGTGTGGTCAACTGGAGAAAGCATGTCCAGCGCAAAGGCCTTTAAATTTAAAATGGGGAAAAGGATAGAGAGAGGGGGTTAGGGGAGAAAGGAAGAAAAGAGCCTGGTGCTAGCTAAACAAAACAGACCATCAGATTTATTTTATCAGCAGAACCTGTTAGTTGAATTACTAAATAAAAAAATAAGCCAAATAAGAGTCATGATGAAGTAGCTCTCCTATTTAGTGCTAATTACTGTTTGGGATGATTTGCAGATTTTTTTTCTAATTTAATTCTTCCTATAACCCTAATAGGTAGTTACTATCGCTATTTTACAGGTAAAGCACTTGAGGCCCAGATAGCAAGACTAGTTGCTCATACCAATGGGTCTTTTTTTTTTCTTCTTGGTGCTACAGATTGAATCCAAGTGTGTTCTACCTCCGAGCTATACCCCCAGGGTTTTTTTATTTTTTATTTTGAAACAGGGTTTCGCTGAGTTGCTGAGGGTCTCACTAAGTTGCTACGGCTGGCTTTGAACCTGCGATCCTCTTTACCATTGTGAGGCAAGGTGGCACACATCTGTTATCCCAGTACTTGGGATGCTGAGATCGGAGGATTGTAGGTTCTAGGCCGTGCATGGTAACTTAGCTACACCCTGTTCCAAATAAAAAATAAATAAAAGGGGCTGGAGGTGTAGCTCAGAGGTAATATCCTTGGGTTCAGTCCCCAGCACCACACACACACAGAGCCTCACCATTGCTTGGGGGTTGCACATGCATTCCTGCAGCTGCCAGAAATGATGGACAAAGAGCCTTGTCAACAAGCATGAAGCTGGAAATGAGCAGATGTTCAGACTTGAAGGGTGTCCATGTAAGACTCACCGCACGCAATACCAAAGACTAGCAGATTCGCGGCCAGCCTCAGTTACTTAGTGAGGCCCTCCGCAACTTAGTGAGACCCTGTTTCAAAATAAAGAATAAAATAGGGCTGGGGGTGTAGCTTGGAGGTAGAATGCTCCTGGGTTCAATCCCCAGTACCACACACAAAAAATAAATAAATACATAAATAAATAAATAAGTAAGTAAGTAAGTAAATAAATAAAATAAAAAAGGTTTAGTTGATTTAAGAGGTGAAGCCGATCTGGAATACCGGCAGACGCTCAACCCACCTGACTGCTCACTCAGTTCCAGCGACTGTCCTGTGTCCTTAGTAGCCGCTCAGTGGCTGCTCCGTCCTCCACGTCTCATCTTTCTTTCCTTTCTCTGAAGATGTGGGAGAAGGCCATCAAGCTGAGCAAAGAGTTGGCTGAGACCTACGAGAGCAAAGTGTTTGACTACGAGGGCCTCGGCAGCCTCCTGGTGAGTCTCGGCCAACAGGGCCGCTGAAACCAGCGCGCGTGGAGATGTTTTTATAAGTCGAAGGAGGTCAGGATCAGTGCCGCCCTTTCCAGTGGAAAAGTCCAACAGCTTTGGTCATTATTCTCCAGATCATCCTCCTAAAAGGTTCCAGACTAAGGAGTAGGACTGTCCCAAGGGAAGGTCGAACACCAATTTCAGAGAATGGCGACCTGGCGCCGCTCTCCCCCGTGCATCTCAGCGTCCCTTCCATGGTGCCCGCCTCCATCCCTGTGCCTGTTGCTTTTCTATGCACCCTGCACATCCCCGGCTCACCTTCTCTTTGCTCTCTCACTCGCTGTGCTGCCTAGTAACACAGTCCATATTTCAGGTGTTTTCAGGTAATTTCTGCTCATCAAAAATAACTTGGTCCACGGTCACCTCCTAGAGGCCCTACTAGGACTCACCCTGAAGCTGGGTTTACTTCTCTAAGGGTACCACCGTGCGCATCTCGGTGAGCCACAGATGCTCCTGCCAAATCCCGATTCTCTTTCTTCTCCCTGATGTATCTGGAGTGCTCATCTTTGCCAGCTCCCTGTACCTGTGTCTTACGCCTTGTTTAGAAAACAAGAAAGCGCCAGGCATGGTGGCGCACGTTTGTAATCCTAGTACTTAGGAGGCTGAGACAGGGGGTCAAGGACAGCCTCAGCAATTTAGTGAGGCTCTCTGCAACCTAGTGAGACCCTGTTTCCAAATAAGAAATAAAAAGAAATTGGTCTGGGGGTGTAGCTCAGAGGTAGAATGCCTCTGGGTTCAATTGCCAGTACCACAAAACAAAAAAAAAAAAAACAATAAAGCAAAACAAAAGTAGCTGGGCATGGTGGCACATGCCTGTAATCCCAGTACTTAGGAGGCTGAGAAAGGAGGATCGCAGGTTCAAGGCCAGCCTCAGGAACTTCGTGAGAACTCTTAGCAACCTAGTAAGACCCTGTTTTAAAACAAAACAAAAATTTTAAAGGGCTGGGGGTGTAACTTGGAGGTAGAATGGCCCTGGGTTCAATCCCCAGTACCCCCCCCCATACACACACACAAATAAAAGGAGTCTTCTAGATGCCCAGTGAGAGGAACACAGAGTGCCACGTTGGGTAACTTTGATTAGAGGAGTAACAAAATGTCAGGGCATCATTGTCATGGACGGTCCTTTCTTGGAGGAACTGTTTATCAAGAGCACTTTGGAAAAATTCACCACCTTCTCTGCCAGCTCCAGCCAGCACAGGCCAGAAATTCATTTAATAATTTTATAAATTGTGCCAGGCATGGTGGCGCACGTTTGTAACCCCAGTACTTGGGAGGTTGAGACCGGAGGATCGGGGATCGCGGCCAGCCTCAGCAACTTAGTGAGGCCCTCCGCAACTTAGCAAGACCCTGTTTCAAAATAAGGAATAAAAAATAGGACTGGGGGTGTAGCTCGGAGGTAGAATCCCTCTGGCTTCCATCCCCAGTACCAAAGAATAATAATAATAATAATAATAATAATTTCCTAAGTTAAACTGAGCTGAGATGTTAGCCCCATGTTTCCTAACTAAGAAGACATTGTTCTGACAGACGCTCCCCTAGATACAGTCATCTCAGAGGACCCACGGTGAGGTCACCCCTCAACCCCCCCAGGTCTGGCTACCCCTTTGGCTTCCTTTAAGGCTGATTCTGAGGGAAGACACTCCCCTTTTGAAGAAGTAAATAATTAACTGTAAAGAATTAAGAAGGCTGGTGCCAGATACGGAAAAACAAAACATCACTACCACCTCCTGGGTACTTGTAGCGGAACCCAGGACGGATCCAAACCTCCCGCATGAACTGGAAAGTTCTTTGCCTTCTTCTCCCCTGGGTCTCTGTTTAGGTGCTGCCGCCTTCCATGAATCCCACAAAGTGCTTCTTTTTGGGGGGGGATGGGGTGAACTGGGGATTGAACCTAGGGGCATTCTATCTCCAAGCTATACCCTCTATCCTTTTTATTTTGAAACAGGGTCTCGTTAAGTTGCTGAGTTGCTGAGGCTGGCCTTGAACCTGAGATCCTCCTTTCTCAGCCTCCCAAGTACTGGGATGACAGGCGTGCACCATCATGCCTGGCTCAGATGTGCTTCTTAACCTCACAGGGTCCTGTCCCACCTGGAGAAACTGCAGTAAGGGCCGGGCGTGGTGGCGCACACTTGTAATCCCTGTACTTGGGAGGCTGAGACAGGAGGATCCAGGTTCACGGCCAGCCTCAGCAACTTAGTGAGACCCTGTTTCAAAATAAAGAATAAAAAATAGGGCTGGGGGTGTAGCTCGGAGGTAGAATGCCCCTGAGTTCAATCCCTAGTACTGCAAAAATAAATAAATAAATAAAAATAAAACCAAAAAAAACTGCACTAAGCAGCGCCTGCCTCCTCCCCAGCAGAAGGCCTGGGTGCACACGCTTCTGCCCGCAGCCTCTGGTCACCGCCGCCAAGACCCCGATCCCAGAGAAGGGTCACCCTTTGGCCCATTGTCTGTGTTACACGGGAAACAACAAAGCAAATAGACTGGTCTCCCACCTCCCCCGCAACAGTGTCCTTGTAACCTCCCGGTGGAATGTCTTGTTTTGTTTTCCAGAAAAAAAGAGCCTCATTTTATGAGAACATCATTAAGGCCATGCGGCCTCAGCCGGAGTACTTTGCTGTGGGGTACTACGGACAGGGCTTTCCTTCCTTCCTACGGGTAAGAAGCCTGAGGGTGGTCTCCCAGGCCATTAGGCCGCGGGGGCCGAAGGAGGGCAGAGAGTCATTTCTTTTCCAGATGGGCAACCGCAGCTGCTGGCCTCGTCCACACTGTGGGAGGTCGGGGAGGGAGGCCGCTTCCTGAGCGCCGGCCTCTTCACCCCATGGCCCCGACTCCACTGCTGTTCTGGCAAGTTCTTTGTAAAATGACTTTCCCCAGGTGGAATGAGAAAGTAGAAAAACAGAACCAGCCCCCCTCCAGCCAGGCTGGGGAGAAGTGCGGATTGATGTGTTTAGTTGTTTATTTTATTTCCAGCCAGAGGTCCTTTGAAAGCTAGTATCCCAAGAACAAGTCCATAAGCGTTTCCCCAAAATAAAAACAGTTCTGTTGTAATAGTAACAAGGACAGTGTTTTTCTTCCTTTTCAAAAGTGTTTATAATGTGATATTGGTTTTACAGTTTAAAAAACAAAAACTTAGTTCCTTCAAAAAGGAGGGCTTCTTTAGACCTGAGCTTGGCTTAAATATATATTATCTGTCATTTTTGCTCTAACTAAAAAAAGTGATAAAAGAGAGCCATTTATATACCTTTTTTTTTTTTGTACTGGGGATTGAACCCAGGGGCATTCTACCCCTGAACTACCTACCCAACCCTTTTTATTTTGAAACAAGGTCTTGCTAAGTTGCTGAGGGTCTCACTAAGTTGCTGAGGCTGGCCCTGAACCTGCAACCCTCTGTCTCAACCTCCCAAGTACTGGGATTACAGATGTACACCACCACGCCCAGCTCCATTTATATTCCTAACAGTGCTTAATTAGTAGGCAACTTATTTCTTCATTCAATAAATACCTCCTGCCTCCTCTGTGCCAGGTGCATGTAGGACACTAGAAAGATGCTGCTGTTACAGGCAGACCTCTCCCTCCCACCGGAACTTTACAAGCTAATGGGAGAAGTGTTAAATATGTAAACAATACACAATGAATATAAAGCTTCAGCTATCACCAAGAAAGGAATCCTGTGCTATAGGAGGCTGTAACCAGGGAGTATTTACTCAAGTGAAATGGAAACGTAGCTTTTCACCCAGATTGTAGGGGATGTTCATAACCACTGTAGTCACAGTCACCAAAGACTGGATCCAACCTAGATGTCCACCAACGGGCAAAGAGATAAGTGTACTGTAGTATCATCCACCTGATGGAATACTACTCAGTGGTCAAAAGGAGTGAGCTCCTGGGATACAGCCGCAGGGACCAATGTCAGATGTGAGCTGCTGGGTGAAAGACGCTGGGCTTCCAAGGCTCTGTGACTTTCTCTATATGACATTTTTCCAAGGCAGTGCTTCTGTTGGGGCAGAGAGCAGACCAGTGGTTTTCTGGTACCTGGGGAAGACTGGACTACAAAGGGGCATGGGGTAGTATTTGGTGTTGATGAAACTGCTCTGTATCCTGATTGTGGTCATGGTTACGTTTTTCAAAACTTGCAGTTTTACACTAAAAGGGCCCATTTTATTGTATGTCAATTATGCATTAATTTTTTTTTTGAAGAATGACTTCCCAGGAATTTCTGCTTCAGCTGCAATCCGAAAGGTGAGCCGGGAGTTGAGGAGGATAAGGGGGATAGAGGAAGTATTCCAGGCAGAGGGAAGAGCAGGCAAGGGCCTGGCAAAGCCTTGGAATCAAAGAAAACCAGCGTGGCAGACACAGCTGGAGGAGCCGGGCGTTGAGGCAGGAAGCGCTGCAGAGCCTCGGGCTTGCATGGGGTGCTCTCTGCATCCCAAAAGCACTGGGGTTCACTGCAGATTTTTCATGTCGGAAAGGTCGTCGGGCCTTGGTATGGAGAATGGGTGGGACGTGAGTGTGATAAGCCACCAAGAAACCATTGCAGATGTTGGAGCAAGAGATGACAGGTTAGAGGAGGGCAGTGGCTGTGGTGGCTTCAGAGCGGGGACCGATTCGAGGGATGGAGATGAAGTCACAGGGCTTAAGGAATGATGGACTGCATGGGTGAGGAAGAGGAGACATCATGGTTGATTCCTAGGTTTCTGACCTTCTTAATTGGGGGTGGGGGGTAGTACAGCCAGTCACGGGGACAGCAGGCCTGAGAAAGGACAGAACCAGGTGGGAGAGAATTAATCATTGAATATTCATCAAACTCCAACTGTGTGCCTTGCTCTAATATAGGCATGGGGGTTGAACCCCAACCCAACTCAAATCTTGGAAATGATTGAGCTTATATTCTAGCTTGGAGAGATCCAAAATTAAAGTACATTAGAAAAATGATTAGTTTCTCAGATGGCCTAGAACATTGCCTGGTATGGGGTGGGGACTCAGTAAGTAACATGGAGAACATTAAGTCCTGAAAAGTGAAGAAACTGGCAGGCATTGGTAGTGAAGCTGCAATTTTGTTGTCGTTGTTGTTGTTGTTGTTGTTGTCTTATTTCGTTTTGCCTTGTTATATGGTACTAGGGATGGAACCCAGGGACCCTCTTCCCACCCCTTTTTATTTTTTATTTTTTATTTTGAGACAATGTCTCGCAAAGTTGCCCAGGCTGGCCTTGAACTTGCAATTGCAATCCTCCTGCCTCAGCCTCCCGAGTAGCAGGGACTATAGGTGCACACCACTGAATCTGGCAAAGCTGCAATTTTATTTTATTTTTTTTTATTTTTTTTATTTTTTTTTTTTTTGCGGTACCGGGGATTGAACGCAGGGGCGTTCTACCTCCGCGCTACACCCCCGGCCCTATTTTTTTATGCTTTATTTTTGAAACCGGGTCTCACGAAGTTGCAGAGGGCCTCACTAGGGAGAGAGAGAGAGAGAGGGACAGGGAGAGAGAGACAGAGAGAGAGGGAGAGAGAGAGAGAGAGGAGAGAG
>PVJS01022780.1:0-30213 GCA_004027185.1 Glis glis
AGGAGGGGGAGGAGGAAGGGGGAGGAGGAGGAGGAGCAGACCAAAGAAGCAAATCCATGAAAGAAAATAAAAGAGTATTTATATGGTAGGAAACAGATTTTTCGAATGGCACAAGCATTATTATAATACCTGATCATGTTTTGGTTTTGAATATTATGTGGATGTTAAACAAAATAAATAAAAACAAATCCACAAATAAAATTCTTGTAGTGAGATGCAAAACACAATGGACTTGTTTACTATCACAACCGTAACAAATTACCACAAGCTGCTTCCCCTAAAACAATCCAAATTAAATGTCTTAAAATTCTGGAGGTCAGAATTCTAAAATAGGTCTCTCTGGAATCCCAGTATTTGGGAGGCTGAGACAGGAGTACTGCAGGTTTGAGGCCAGCCTCAGCAATTCAGGTAGATTGTCAACAACTTAGTGAAATCCTGTTTGAAAATAAAAATAAAATAAAATAGGACTAGTGGTGTAGTTCAGGGATAGAATACCCCTGAGTTCCATTCCCAGAACCAATAAAAAAAATCAAAAAAACAATGTGTTGGTAGAACTGTGAAACTTTTGGAGGATTTGAGAATTTGATGGAAATTTTGTTTGCAGATCCCTCCATCTTCAAAGTCAGCAATCACACCATCCTGTCCTGTGCTCCTGCCCTTACTTCTCGGTCTCTGACTCTGCTGCTCCTGTCTCCTGCTTTCACCTATGAGGGTAATTATGATCACACTGGACTCACCCAGATGACCCAGGGTAACTTTTCAGTCCTATGATCTTTAACTTACTTTCATCTCTAAACTCCCTCCTTTTTAAACTTTTGGTGGTACTGGGGACAGAACTCAGGGGCATTCTACCATTGAGTCACACCCCCTGCCTATTTATTTTGAAACAGGGTCTCGCTAAGTTGCAGAGGCTGGCCTCAAACCTGAGATTCTCCTGTCTCCAACTCCCAAGTACTGGCATTACAGGCATGTGCCACCACACCCAACTTGTAAACTCCTTAATACTTTGTAAGGTAACATCGTCAAATGTTCTGGATACAAAGATATGGAAATTTTTTAGGAGGAGGGCAGCACACCATTCTGCCCACCATACATAAAAAAACAAAAATATTAGAAGGGATCAACTAGAAGGAACAGTTTGCTTAAAACTAGAAAGGAAAAAAAATGGCTTTCAGGAGGTGTTTTTCTCTCATAAACTCATTAAATAGCAGTATAACAACATAACCATAGAAAATATTTGATAGCTCAGGACAAGGGCAATATATATGTCTACTCTACCATGATTTCAAGAGAAATCAGGGAAGACAGTAAATGTTCACTTCACCAGTTATTCTGGAATATATTTGTCCCTTGAAATGGAAGTTAGAGAAAGAAATTTCCCCACAGTACTTTCTAAATGAAATGACATTAGGAAAGTATGGTTCTAGTAAGGGAAAGCACTACAAACAATGTGGCCTGCAAGATTGTTCGTTGGTTGTTAGTTTGGAGATCTGGTCTTGTGGGCATCAAAGAGTAGAAGAATAACTGGAGAGGTGACTCAGTAGGAGGCAGAGGTAAGGGATATATAGTCAATATAAGATGCAATCAACTAATTATGGGATTAATTCTGTGTCCTCAGAAGTTACTTAGCAAAGAGGGCTTATTCTTAACAATATGCTTCTGAGTATTAGGAGGAAACGTCCCTAATCATTGCAATTTAGTGATTATAATATATATGACTTGGAATCCCATCATTGGACATAAATTTGTAAAGTCTGAAAGATTAAAAATGTGGTATCCTGTGGCTGAGGATTTTCATTCTAAGTATCTTTACTACAGAATCAGGACCAAAGATAGCCATATTTAAGAAGGTTCATGTTAAACCACCATATGAGCCAGCTATACCATTCCTGCATATCTTTCCCAGAGGATTAAAGTTAGAATACTATAGTGACACATGCATGCACAATTCACAATAGCCAAATTAATGTACCAACCTAGGTGTCCATCAACAGATAAATGGATAAAGGAAATGTGGTATATGCACATAATGGAGTTTTTTTTGTTGTTTGGGGTTTTTTTTTGTTTGTTTGTTTTTTGGTTCTGGAGATGGAACCAAGGGGCATTCTACCTCTGAGCTACACCTGCAGTCCTACTTTATTCTTCTATTTTGAAACAAGGTCTCACTAGGTTGTGGAGAGTCTCACTAAGTTGCACAATGGACTTTTACTCAGTTATAAAGAAGACCAATATTATGTAACTAGAGAACATTATGCTAAGTGGGATCAGCCAAACTCAGAAAATCAAGGGCTGTATGTTTTCTCTCATATGTGGAATCTAAAGAGAAAGTAGAAGCCCGGCATGGTGGCGCACACTTGTGATCCCAGTACTTGGGAGGCAGAGACAGGAGGATCCGGGTTCAAGGCCAGCCTCAGCTACTTAGTGAAGTCCTCCGCAACTTAGTGAGACCCTGTTTCAAAATCAAGAATAAAAAATAGGGCTGGGGTGTAGCTCAGAGGTAGAATGTCCCTGGGTTCAATCCCCAGTACTGCAAAAAAAAAAAGAGAGAGAAAATAGAGAACAAAAAAGATTTCATGAAAATGAGAGAGACCAGTAGAATAGTGGAAGGAGATTAGGGGAGCTTTAGAAAGAAAATAAGCCAAATTATGCTATGAATCTATCTCTACCAATCTCACTGCACCCACGGGGAGGGAGGAGGTAGAGGGTGGAGTACAGAGGGAAACACAAAGAAGAGATGTTCTGCACACAAATGAACGTATCACTTCGAATCTCATAACTATGTATAATGACAATGGACCAATTAAAATAAAAATGTAAGACATGCTACAAAATATAGATTAAAATGGCATAAAAAGGAAATCTAAATATTCTAAAATTTTATTCAAAAGGATTTATTAATAAGCCACATATTGTTCTTGAAAATAAAGCATGAAGAAATAAGCAAAAATAAAAGATGTTAATTATGAGCTATGGTAATGAGGAAAAACTGGAAACAACCTAAATATCTATAATAGAAGACATAAATACATGTATTTTTGGTATATTTAAATTTAAGTATATTTTCACAATGAATAACCATAAAGTAATTAAAATGAATAAATAATATATACACATATGTATATATGAATGAATTATATAATATATTCAATAAAACATTTGCAAATTACACATACATTTTCATCCATCTATATAAAATGTTTTTAAAAAATTCCAAGCAACCTTACATATTATATTTTAGACCTATATCTGTCTCTTTGTCAATGTGTACCGAAATAATAAAATGTGTATGAAAATCACAAATTCAAATTCCACATATATATGGAAGAGGAGAAAGCAATGTTATTTTAACTCAATTAACTATATTTAGTTATAATTTTCAGTTTATGAAATACAATGTGCCCCCAAATGTGCTCGTAAGTGTTTAACTCAACACATTTTCATAAACAGATCACACCTTAGTAATCATCACAAAGATCTATATATAGGATATTAACAATTTTTGGAAACCCTGTTTTCTGCTCCTTTATCAGATATATCAATCACAATATAGGAATATAGAAGACTATGGAATAATGTCTTCTAAATTTTCTCTTAAACTTCAGCTAGCCTCCTGACCTGCACGCATTTCTTTTTCCTGCCATTGGTGCTCATCTAATTGCTGAGGCTGGCCTTGAGTCTGCATCCCCGTCTCAGCCTCCCAAGTACTAGAACTACAGGTGTGCACCACCACACCTGGCATGGGGCTCATCTAAATGGAATCATAGGGTAATGCTTTATTATGTCTGGTTTCTTTCACTCAAGTTTGCTTATCTTCAAAAATCCATATATGCTCTGTTTGGTAGCAGTATTTTGATAATTCTCATTGCTTCACAATATTTCAAATGAGGCCAGTGGATATTTATATTGATTCCAGTCTTTGACTATTTTAAATAATGTTTCTAGGAATATTCTGTACATTTCTTTTGGTGAACATTTATTCATATTTCTTTTGCGTATTCATAGCAGTGAAGTTTTTCATCATAGAGTATACGTATGTTGAGATTTTGTACATTCTGCAGAATAAATCAATGTCACAATTTATTCACCCACAGAAGATCACAAAAGTTCCAGCTGCTCCACATTTTTCAGAATCTTGGTATTATCAATCTTTTAAATTTTAGTGATCTCACGAATGCTTAATGTTTTTTTCATTTTAGCTTAGTTTCCATTACCCTGATGATTAAAGACAATTAGTATTTCAGAGTGATTATTTGCCATTTGAATATTATCTTTGTGAAGTGTCTGTTCAGCAATAATTTCTCTGAATTATTATATTTTACTTTAACATAAAACTTACTAGATAAAATAGAAAATTACAATTGATTAAATCCAAACAGAAAAAAGCTTGATGTTTACTTACCATGATATGCTACTTCATTTTTTAAAAAATTGGAAATAATTACACAACCAAGTCAGAAATTAAACTAGAATGTGACAATAGGACTTCTTTTTTTTTTTTTTTTTTTTTTTGCAGTACCGGGGATTGAATGCAGGCCCTATTTTTTATACTTTATTTTGAAACCGGGTCTCACAAAGTTGCGGAGGGCCTCACTAGGGAGAGAGAGAGAGAGAGAGAGAGAGAGCTGAGGCTGGCCGTGAAACCTGATCCCCTGGTCTCCACCTCCCAAAGTACTGGGATTACAAGCATAAGCCACCATGCCCAGCTGACAAGAGGACTTCTACTTCAGATAAAATTAAGTAAGCCTGGCGTGGTGGTGCACGCCTGGAATCCCAGTATTTGGGAGGCTGAGACAGGAGTATCACAGGTTCATGGCCAGCCTCAGCAACTGAGCAAGGCCCTCCACAAGTTAGTGAGACTGTTTCAAAATAAAAAATAAAATATGTGCATGTATGTCCCTGCCACTATGAACTACCGTTTGATGTTGGACAATAATGCACCAATAAAAGTATAAAAAATAGGGTTTGCAGTGTAGCTCAGAGGTAAAATGCCCCTGGGTTTCAATCCCCACTATCAAAAAAAAATATTAAGTAATTAAGGAGTATATTTATCTTCCTGCCTGAAAAAAATAAAAATTAAAAACACAGACAAAAATAAAGAAAACATGTGGGTACCACCAGCAGCATATTACAGGATGAAATCAGAGTGAAGACCAAGTATATTTTCCCCATGAACTGGCAGAGCTACTTTATGAAGAGCCATTTTTTGGATGACCTCTGCATTTTGGGTTCTTGTATTTGCACCTTTCCTTGTCCTTTCAGTACTAAAGATAGAAGCATCTCCCCATTATTTCTAATCCCAACAGATTATACTCTTCACTTCTTTTTCCCTTGCCCTGTCCTACTCTCTTTAAGAAACATGTGTATTAAACTTTACTCACTTTCTCTGTTTAAGTATTCCATACATTTTCTGCAGGGACTCTTACTGTTATATAGTTTGTGGACTGTGCTTTAAAGGTACTAAGCATACTTTTTGCATGTGGTTGACATAATCCTTTAATATTATTTAACTTTGATTTTTCTTTTTTATACTTTTATTGGTGAATTATAATCTCATGCCATAGTGTAGTTCATAATGTAGTTCATAATGTAGTTCATAGTGATAGTGACACACATGCACACAGCACTTGGCGGGTTTTCCCCTGGCTCTCTCCTCCTTCCCCCCTTCCCTATACAGGATACTGAGATTGACATTGGTATTCTCACATATGTACATAATGTCAATGGGAATGATTCCTTCATTGATTCTCCCTCTCCTCCCGCCCTCCCCTAGACCACCTCCCTGGCTCCACTGGAGTTTCTCCTCCATTATCTGAAGTCCCTCTGGTACCCGGATTGTTCCCTAGCTTCTGCATATGACAGAAAACATATGGCCCTTCACTTTCTGTGACTGGCTTAACTGATTTTCTCTGATAAAAATAAGAAGTAATGTTTTAAAAACTGCATTCTCTCCCAGAAAAGAATAATGCATTGCTATCTTAGTTGGTTTTGTGCACTATAATAGAACATCACAGACTAGATAATTTATAATAAAATATTTATTGGCCCACATTTCTGGAAATTCAAGACTGAGGGTCTGGCATCTGGAGAGAGCCTTCATTCTGTATTATCCCATAGAAAAAGGACTCATATGGTAGAAAGGTAAGAGAGGGCGAAAGAAACAAAAAAAGCTATTAAAGTTTTCCTTTCATAAAGAACCCACTCCTGTGACAAGAAGCTCACTCCCTTGATGATAGTATTAACCCATTAATGAGAGACTTCTTGGCCTAATCACTTCTAAAAGGTCTCACCTCTTAACACTGTTACCTGGGGATTAAGTTTCCATCACATGTTTTTTGGGGGACATATTCAAACCTTTGCTATAGCCTCATGAGAGATTTGTTTTTATGCTTTCTGTGAGCAGAGATTCCTGAATGATCAGTGTTCTGTATCTTTATTTTGTGATTATTCTGACTTGGAAGGTTTAATTATGTTCTTACTGGGCATGGTGGTACACAGCTGTAATCCCAGTACTTGGAAGGCTGAGCCAGGAAGATTGCAGGTTTGAGACCAGCCTCAGGAATGTAGTGAGACTCTTAGCATCTTAGCAAGACCCTGTTTCAAGACAAAAAATAAAAAGGACTAGGGGTATAGCTCAGAATTAGATTGCCCCTGGGATAAATCCCCAGTACTGCACACACACACACAATCACACACACACACACACACACACACACACACAGCTTAATTATGCTCGGAGTCAAAATACACCTGATTGAAAACATCAGGCTTTTCACTGGATAAAGTAGGTTCTTCTATAGTTTACTTGAGAAATGTCTGGGTATTTCAAGGGATGGTTGTTCAGTTCAGTTGTTACAGAGGAAAGTGAAAGTGATATAAAAGAAAGGGCTGTGAGAGAACTGCACAGGAGTCAAACTCGTGCTTTTGGGTATGGTGTCATTAAAAATTCAAACTGAAGCATTTTACTAATTTTATTTAACCTTTTTAGCCACTGCAATTTTGTATGTGGCAAGGGAGCTTTCTCATGGCAGAGCAGGGAAGAACTAGTTCACAGTTAATTTTACAAATTGCTTTAAAAAGGTTGCTATGTCTTCATACCTTTTTAAATCTATATTCAGAAAAAGAATGTAATTGTCAGTCAATTTTTTTAAACTTCAACTATAGCATGTAGATTTAAACTTTATGTACATGATGTTCTCTGTGTTTTAGCATTTCTTCCCATTCTTTTTCCATCGATTTTTATATACATAGTTCTCTATAAAAATCCCTACTGGGTTTTTTTTTTTTTGCCAGTGATTGTCTTATTGATAAATTATAGCTATAGATCCTTTCTGGATTCTGCCATTGTAGAAAATTTCTGTGCTTTAGGGCACTGCTACCACAGTTTGAAAAGATGTGCAGAGAAATATTCCATAGTTATAAAAAAGAAAAGAAAAAAAAGGTTTCTAACTCAGGACTATATGCCAAACATAGGGCCTAACTTTCAAGGAAAACAGTCATTGGATAAAATTTTTCTTAGAGAAAGTCAAAATTAACTTTCATGAAAAAGAGAGGAATGAATCAATAAACACAAACCTTCTGAGCACATAACCAAACTGAACTTTAGTGCATGATGCAGGTGTAAAAGAAATAGCATAAAGATGAGGAGGTCTATAATTAAACCTTGAATATCAAGACATTCAAATCTGTATGGAAGAGGGGAGTTGACGTGAACATGAGGAATCATGATATTCTACGTGTAGACTCACCGAGTAAGCATGACAGCTGGATGATAGACAAAACACTATTTTCGATATAAGTTCATTTTATGATTATTCTGATTTAGAAGATTTAATTATAATCTGAACCAAAACATACCTCCACTCACGGTCCCCTTTATTTTTACTAATTGTGCTGTTGTTATTACAATATTGGATATTATGTTCTTCTTAAAAATGTAATCTCATTTTGATGATTCAACTAGCAATCAAAACCCTGATGTTGGCTGCTAAATGATGACCCTTTTATTCTGAACACAGACACTATTGACTTCACCTCAACATGAGGACCTCTCATCTTCCTAACATACTTCAACTTATTTAAGCAGCCCAAAGTTCTTAAATAAGAATACACATGACTCCACTACATGAATTTATTATTGATGATTGTCTCGGTCAACATTCTCACTGCTATAATCCAAGACAACTAACTACACAACTTAGAGGAAGGAAGATATATTTGCTCACAGTGTTTTGGAAATCTCAGAGTTTCAGTCCATGTCAGGCTGGGTTCCATCTGTGGATCTCAGAGCACAGTGGTGGGATGCAGAGAGGGGGAGAGAGCATGGGCTCTGCTCTCACATCATAGAGGCAGGAGGCCAGAGGACAAGTAAGCAAGAGGATTCAAAAACAAAAGCACAGTCCCTGAGGCCACACCCCCAGCTACCCACCTTCTCCAGCCACACCCCTGCCTAGCTTACCTCCCAATAAACCCATCACAATGAGTTTACACACTGATGAGATTACAACCCTAGTGACTTGATTATATCAACCCTGAACATTAATACATGAACTTTTCAGGGGATATTCTACATCTAACCATAACAATGATAAAATATTAATTTCCTTGGTAAACCCTCTTCTTGAATATTGTACTTCCTGCCCCACTTTGACCAATAAAAAGTGAGTGTCCCTTGGTATAGGCTGCATACAATGCTCCCTCTTGCATACTGGGTGAGGACATGGAAGGGGATGCTCTAGCTCATCTATAATGAGAATGAAACATGAGCACACAGCAAACCTTTGTAACAATCAGGTCATGTGGATTCTGGGAAGGATCTGAGATTTTATACTGTTTATAATTTAACAAGTTAGCCTGTTATAAATTCCATTACTGAAAGAAAACGACAAGAGGGTCAGAGGACTAGACCATTGATTGTTTTCAGCAGTGTTTATAGCCAGATAACTTTCCTCCAGTTCCCACAGTACAGCATGTGGGGCCTGTCGTTCACCTGTGCATGCAAGTAGTTGCGCTATAGGAGAGGAAAGCTAAAATGAGGAGGCTCTACATTTGTATGGCACTGGTGTCAGGTCTGCCTGTTCCCTCTTCTAGAGAAAGAAATTTTACACATTCATCAAGTAGTACTCCTCTACCAAAGAGAGGAAAGGTATCTCCAGGTTTATTTTCCTGGAATGTAAACAAATGACTTAGAGAAAGGTAAGAGAACAGATTTAAGTTTGCCAATCTCTCCAGAGGACTAAACTATCTCTAGCTTCCAAGGCAGGTTTGCTTCAAATTATGTTCTTTGCACAGACGGTCTGAACTGTGCACGTATGGAGAAAACTTTGGAACATTATCTCCCAAAGCAATTGAAATCTGGGGGTCATTATATTACATTTTATTTCATTTGGTTTACCAACTTTCTATCAAAATGTGTACATAAACTGCACAAAATATATTTTTCAAAAAAGCAAGGCTCTATTCCATGTACAACATTTATTTTCTTTGATTTAATAATCTAACAAAAATTTTATTGAGTATCAATCTGTGATCAGTTTGGTACAGAAGATATCACCTAGACAACAAGAGATAAATGTGGCTGTTTCACATATATATTCTCTCTGTCTCTGTTTCTCTTTCTCTCTATCTCTATCTCTTATCTCTCTCTCTCTCACACACACATATACACACACACACACACAAATGCTGAAAAAAGTAAATGATATCTTAAAGTAAAAGAGTTTTTCAGAGTGGTTCTAATGCTTTGCTAGTAACCTGTATGCTGATAATGGATGAATTTTGTGAGAATTTGCTTGCTATAATGAAGGGAAAAGAAAAGGTATTAGAAAGTTGTCTTTCTTTAGTCCATTTGGGGTTTTGTCTCTTTAGGTAACTGGAGGAGCAATGTTTGAAGTTGGGTTACATTTTGGATAAATCTGAAGCAGACTATATATAAACAGGTGATGTACAAAATTTGTTTGAACTCAGAACTTTGTTTCAAAGAGAAGATGCTATAATTTTATGAAAACACTGCTGCAAATGAAACAAATCACAAAACAATAGTAAATAATACCATAGAGAATAAACATTCAAATATAATTTTATGAGAATTGCAAAATTTAGACAAAACATATTTCTTGCATAAAATCTTCAAGGTTCAAGATGAGCCATACATGGAATGATGAAGCTGTTTTGCAGAATCTAATCATCACCTACTTTTGCCTTATGGTTTATTTCATGCAGTATCTTTTCTTCCTCTCATCTCTTTTCTTTACCTCTAAACTGTACACCATGTTCACAGCAAGATGATCTCAACTTTGAAATTTATGCTTAAATCCTGGTCAAAATATACTAGGTCTCGATGTTTTGCATACTTCTCTGTGTTAGCTGCTCTTTCAGTAATCTCACCTCTATGACCCAAACACCTGCCATACACAACTTTCTAGGGAGGAAGATGTATTTGCTCACACTTCTGGAGAGGTTCAGAGGTCATAATCCATTTTGGGGACTGCTGCTACAGCTGCACTTCCTCGGGACATCCTTGTCTAGCAAGAAGCAAGGACAGCCAGGAGCAGGAGTGAGGGACATACACAGCCCTCAAGGCCACATTCCCAGGTACCCCTCCCCAGCAATCAAGTCCCACCTCTAACATTGCTTCCTTGTATACCACAAAAGATCTGAGGGGCATTCTAGCTACAAATGATAACAGCTATGTCTGATTTTCACCCTGATTTCATGTTTGCTTCCTTCATATATGTCTTCCTGATATATAAAGGTTGGAAGGTTAAAAGCTGTATTTTCCAGAATTAATTTTAGTGACTTCTGTACTGATAAATTTCTGCAAATGAAATGTATTCATGCAAGATTTGTAAGGTAACTACTGTTTTACGGATCCAGGAATCACAGTGACAAGAACTAGATGGACTTCCTTTCAACCCCTTCCGGGTTGTGAAGACTTGCTGCTGCCACCAGCACCACACACATAGAGTCACAGATAATGGGACATTATTGAAAAAAATGCACACAGGCACTAGGCAGATGGTTTCCAGTGACTGCTGAATGATACCCTCCCCCGATACCCCCCAGGCAAAAACAACTGCATTCTTCTCCTCAGCTCCCCCAAATTACATAATTTGCACATGTGTCATTCATGTCTGACTCCCAGAATAAATTGTCAGACACATTGTCAATATAGGACACTTTATTTTTTTATTGGTGCATTGTAATTACACATCATAGTGAAGGGCAGAGTGATAAATGCACTCACACACAGCGTTCCTTGTGCGTTTCCCACCCCCCTCCCCATAGATATCCTTTACATCAATACAGATAACTTCATATATGAACAAAGGGTTATTTGAATAATTACCGCCATCCGGTCTCTCCTTTCTTCTCCCCTCCCTCCCTCTCTCTGGCTCCCTATTTCCCCATTCCATCAGTGTCTCACCTCATTTATCTGAGGTCTTCTTTATTTCCATCCACTTTCCTGCAAATGATGTAATTATTTTATGGCTGAGCAGAATTCTGCTGTATATATATTCCATAATTTTGTAATCCATTTGTCTATTGATGGACGCTTAGGTTGGCTCCATAGTTTGGCTATTATGAATTGAGCTGCTATAAACATGGAAATGCATGTATTCCTATAGTAATCTGAGTTCAGTGCCTTTGGGAAGGTCCCCAAAAGTTGTATGGCTGGGTGGTAGGATGGCTCCATTCCCAGTCTTTTAAAGAATGTCCATACTGATCTCCATAGTGGCTGTACTATTTTATAATCTCACCAATAATGTTTAAGAGTTAAGAGAGGACACTTTAGAATGAGAAAAGATATGCAAAAAATTGATGGATTTTGCAAATCAGGACAGTGCTGCCAATAGCATTGAACACATAGACCAAAAAGTAGATGTGAATTCAAAGAAAATCAGGATACCCTTACCAAGAGAGAGTGAGTGGATAGTGCATGGTCAAAGGGCAACTGATGATTTTTATAGTATTGAATTTTGTAATTTTTTTCTTTCAGCTTGGAATTTTCCCAAATCTAAAAATGTTGTTTATTGCAATTCTGTAAACATTAAAAAAATAGTTGAGATGTCACTTATCACTCAGAAGCAGACTGTTAGAGAATAGTCAGGTCAAAGATTAAAAAAGAGGTGACCATATAGGCTGATGGCTGTTGACAGCAGAATTGAGTGAAAGGCATAAATAACTGTTTGACATACCACCAGCATTTTAACATGCACTATATTGCATAATATAAATTTCTCATGATAATGGGCATGTTCATATCCTTCAAGCTTCTTTTTTAAGTTTGTCTTTGGTTGACCCTAATACATTGTTAATTCTAAGAATGCACAGGTCTGATGAGATATGCTCCAAATATAGGTTTTCAAGTAAAGCATTGTAACTGAGTCTTATCTATCCTCAAAAAATAATAATTCAGAACAGCTTGCCCTCCAGAAGAATTGAGAAGTTGATTCTCATGAAAATAAAAGGGAAATGTATTCATTGGACGAGTTCTTCTATGTAATGTAAAGCTCATGGGCTCAGCACAAGAGCTGACAACATAACCTCAGGTTTCCAGCCTCTTCATGTTTGATGCTTATCTAACAGCTGATAACACATGTTGAGAATGCCAGCCCAGGACAGGAGGCTTGTTTCCCTCTTTCTAAGCATCGTGGCATAATCCTGACCCCACCACCCCATTTTATTACCCAGATACATAACAGCATTCCTAATGTTGAGAGACATTTAACAAGAAAAGTGAGAGCATTCTCTTCCTAGCTAGTCTACTAATCAATAATCAATTATCATAAAAATATAAAATACTATAAAGAATTAAAATTTTTTTTCTGTTCATAGGTATTTCCTCAGGGTAAAGAGTGGTGTTCTTTTCGTAAATACACTTCTATGTGACTGGACGGTCAAAGAAAATATTAAGCTTCCTTAAGAGACCTTTTCTTTGCAGGTTAACCAAAGAATTTATTTTGTCATCCTAGAGCTGCTTATTTCTCTCTTATTGCTTTGTTTCTCCACAGCCTACAACAAAGTTTACCAGTTTCTGTAAAAGATAAAATTAAATCCGTCATGCGTTAGGGACTTGTACTTTGGGAGGATTTATAAGACACGCATACCCACACTCACAGATGCATTAAACTGTGGCCCAAATACTACCTTAGAAGCTAAGTGGTTGCTTTTGTTTATTTTTATGACATTTCATTCTATTTATTTGTTTATTTATTTATTTATTTATTTATTTATTTTGCAGTACCGGGGATTGAATCCAGGGGCGTTCTACCTCTGCGCTACACTCCCGGCCCTATTTTTTTATACTTTATTTTGAAACCGGGTCTCACGAAGTTGTGGAGGGCCTCACTAAGTAGAGCGAGCGAGAGAGAGAGAGAGAGAGAGAGAGACAGGGAGAGAGAAAGAGAGAGAGAGCGCTGAGGCTGGCCGCGAACCCGGATCCTCCGGTCTCCGCCTCCCAAAGTACTGGGATTACAAGCGTGCGCCACCACGCCCGGCTATGACATTTCATTTTAAAATAAGTTTATCAGGCAGGAGTCATTTAAATTTGGATGCCTAATTGAGACAATAATTCATAATTTGCACAGCACTTTGTACATCTTGATATTCTAATCACTGAACACATTGAGTTGTTATGACCTGGTAAGAAGTTGTCTTCCCCATTTGCAGGCTCAGACTCTGAGCTTCTGGAGGACAAAGCATGCTTGTTTTTGCTTGAGGTACTGGAGACTGAACCCAGGTCATTCTACCTCTGAACTACACCCCAGTCTTTTTTATTTTTTGTTTTGAAACAAGGTCTTGCTGGGTTGCTGAGAGTCTCACGAAGTTGCCGAGGCTGGTCTGGAACCTGGGATCCTCCTGTCTCAGCCTCCTAACTAGTGGGATTACAGGTGTATGTAACCACACCTGGCTCAAAGTATGTTTGTGATTCATATTTATATTTCCAAATGTTAATGCCATAGTTTAGTATGTAATCAATTCTTCCTAAGTAAGTTAGATGAAGTAGGTTAGATGAAGAAATGACCACATTTAATTCTTTTTATATTTCTATCAAAATATTTGTCAAATATCTACAGCTCACATATGAACCTGATGAAAACTGAAATGTCCCCTGATAACATAATTTTAAAGTAGCCTTCTAATTTTATTTCTTCTTACATCATTTCATTTAACTTAGTCATTCTTCCAAATAGTTTTAAGCATATACAAGCACATACGATTTGTTTTTCTTCCATCTCATTTCCATAGTTTGCAGGACACACACTGTTCTGAACATCCTTATTTTCATATATTAATATATCTCACAGATACATTCAAGTCAGGAGACAAAGGACTTTTACATTTTTAAATAGCTATATAACATTCCATTAAATTAGTGACAAATTTATTTAATGATTCCCCTGTGAATTAGCTTTGAGATCCTCCACCCAATTTTGTTCTACAGCAGAAAACACTATAAGTGAATAAATTTAAACAGGCCATTTTTCTATATACAGAACGCAATATGTAGGACAAATTATTAAAACTAGAATTTCTTGTACAACATACAAGATGAACAACTTGACTTCTATACAAGTTATTCCAATTCACCTTCCTTTTAGGAGTGAATGAGGGTTAATAGTTCTATGTATCATTGCCAGTAGAGTGCCTTATTTTTTTTCTGATCTTACAGATGGAAATGGGATCTCCCTTAATTTTAGTTTTTATTACTCTCTTAATGAATAGAAGAAGATACATCTTCAAATATTTAAATGTCTTGGTTTTCTTGTTTTTGATTGATTTTTTTTCTTTTTCTGAAAATATGGCTGTTAATTTGCAGGTGATCTCTTTATGTTTGTGAGAGAAGCCCTGCTAATTGCTATCTGTGATAATGTACTATAAACATTTTCCCAGCTTTTATTTTGCATTTGATTTGTTTATGTTATTGGTAAATGATAGTTTATCATATATTTTATATATAAATTGCTCAGTTTTCAGAGTTTAAAAATAGCAGTCTTAATGTGTGCCATTAGCCTTGAGGTTTTATGGAGGTTTTGATGGAATTCAGTGATAACTGGTACTCCTGACAGCTGTGAAAATGTACCTGCTAAAGAGGTATTTTGTTAAATAGTAATATAAATCATAAACACTATACATATTTTAATAAAATGTTATTTAAACCAATGTAAGCAAAATGATTAAAGAAAAGGAAAATCTTAAAAAAAACACTTAATAGTAAAATGAAAACTTGAACATTTCCATCTTTTTAAATGATCAGTTAACTAAATTTTAGAAATAAACAATACAGCCATCACTTTAAATAATAACTTTACCCAAACTGAGCATCTTTACCAGTTTATATTTTCTGTTTATGATTAATCCAATTTAGAGTTTGTAACACACGTGCAATCATTCCAAAATCAAATCAAACATTCTTATTGCTATTGTTGTCACTTTTATAAAAATAAGATCACACTACTTAGGCCCTATAATTTGTTTGTTTATTTGATACTGGGAATTGAACTCAGAGCATTCTACCTCTAAGCTACATCCCTAGACATTTTTACTTTTTTATTTTGAAACAAGGTCTCCCTAAGTTGCTGAGGGTCTTTCTAAGATGCTGAGGCTGGCCTCGAACCTACAATCCTCTTGTCTCAGCCTCCCAAGTACTAGGATTATAGGCGTGCATTATTGTGCCCAATTTAGGCACGTTAAATTTTAATAACCAGAGATGCACTCAAACTTCCAGGAAAAAGACATTGCTTTAGCCATCCGTAAACTGGAATAAAACCAAGATTATTCTAACACTCTTTCTCTTCAGTGGTATATCTGAAATATCTATTACTTTTCTCCTAACTTATCTCCTCTGTGCTCCAAGAACAAAATTTTGTTTTGTTAAATTTTGTCCTTTGACAGTATTGGGCAAAGCCTTTAGTTAAATTCAAGGTACCAATGGACTACCATATATTCAGTGCCGCCTAGTGGTCAAACTAGAGCTTTCTTCAGGAGAGGAAAAATAGAGTAAGGCAGGTAGCATACTCTACAAACCAGCCTAGAGTGTTTAGCTTTTCTCCTCTGGTCATAACTATGATAGCTGATGTTCACGTAAAATATGGACTCTCTTCAGTCTTTCAGAAAATGCCATTTTATATTTCTTCATACATTCCAAACCAGCTCTGACCATTTGGGAGTATATTACAAAGAGAGATCTAAAGAGAATTACTAAGAGATACAGATTTTTAAGAATTAAATATAAGCTTTCTGCCATCTAAGTTCACTGTATTAATGGGAACTGAAGATAAAAAAGGAAAGAAGAGTAAGTTAAGTGTGTTGATTAGCAGACTCATATTTTCCTGTGGCTAAAGGAATAGTCTCTTGTTTCAGTTATATTTGGAGGTATTTGTTCAGTTCTGCCATTCCTATGAAGAAGCACATCCGCCTCACCAGTGCATGCTGAGACATGTAATTCACTGGTCAGACGACATGCATTATGCTATATTTAGACAATCTGCAGCCCTTTACATTGATCTTATCACATATGCACACACACAGCCGGCTTCTGCAGGAATCCCTTTATCTATCACAACAATGGTAGACACAGTACTACATAAAATTTCAATAAAGAATATGTATCACATCACTTTTTCTGCAGCATCTCAGCATACTGGAGTCAGTTAAGGCCAGATATTTCAGTCTTGACATTGCACTGAAATATAAACATAGAGTTGGTAAAGCAGAGGGAGATTTTGTTCCACCATCCTCATTAATGTCACTAAAAGTTTCATGCCTAAATTTTCAAGTATTATATTTCAAATTGAACCTGCTGTTGTTTACTTTCTGACCTTTTTTTCTGGCACATTTATTCTTTATGTACAGAACTGTATTTTAAAAGGCTGAATGGAATCTCCCCTGGAAATATAGCAGGTGGCATGATTAATATAGAACCATGTGGTACACACAGTGTTTCCATATTTACAAAAGAAATTCTATACTCTGAATTCAGATTTTCTTGTTTTGTCTAGTATTAAATAGGAATTTATTTTTAAAGTATTTCTTATATATTGATGTATTGTTTGCAGAAGACATGAGATAATTTGGCTTTAAGTATTCAAGGTTGTGTATGTTAAATAGTTGAAACCCTATTGTCAGCATTAAATTGGTGTGTTAGGCTCTATTGGAGTAAAGAATGAAAAGAAATAGAGTCAAACCATCTCAAGAACAGCAGTGTGAACCTGTGAACAATCTCAAAAGTTATTTTCAGAAACCATTCTAGGAAGATTAACAAAAGACTATAGTTTCCCCATGAGGCATTGGGTTGAGATGCTGAAGGAAATGTTCCAATAAACTTCAAATGAGTGGTCTGTATGTATTCCTGCACGAGGTGAACACCAATTAAGTCTGCTTTAAAATGCAAGCTGAATTTTCTTTTGGCAGAAATTGGTGAAAGTTTTAGGAAATGTTTCTCTACCTTCCATATTATTGGAAAGGCTATAGAATTCCTAAGACATTTGGAGAAAAGAATCCAAGCTTAAGAATATTTAAGTGTCCAAAAGAAAATTAAAAACAATAACATAACAAAGCTTAAAAACATAACAGAAAGAAATAACAAGAGAAGCAACACTCATATTATGTAACAATTAATTGCTATGTAGTAATGTGATTTATTGGAAAAGTCACCAAATTCCTATAATATATAACAACAGCTTTAAAAAGAGAATGCTAAATTTAAAATTAACACAGCATACCACATTGTGGCTAGAGTGTTTAATGACTCTTTCTCAAATGAGATGAGATTTCTTCTTGAAGCATATCCCAAGATGTGGCAGAAGGGCTTTCATGACTAATCATACCTTTTGTAGATATCCTGTATAACAATTATGAAATACAGAATGACTCTTTAATTAATTTGAATACCCAAACTGCAAATGGAGGGAGGTGCTAAATCTGTTGGCATTTTAATATTTTCTTTTAGGTGTGGTGGGGGCAAGATGACAGAATAGGAAGTTTTATCCCACCAGGAAAATACCAATTTAATTATCATCTATAAACAAAAATATATTCCTAAGGGCTCAGAATCCAATCTTCAGGGTATAGTGCTGAGAGAGACCTCTTTCACCCATAATTTTTCCTGTGGGGGAAAAAAGGAAAGTGAAGTGAGTATCTAATGTGGGTATGTGTGGGAAACGGTTCTAAGTCTAAAGAATATTGGCTTAAGGATTTATAGCTTTTTCCTTGCTTTGGCAGATGACTACCTTTCTTGAGGGAACTGAAGATAGTGACCTTGATGGCCCTTCGCTATCTAAGTTATTTCCTCCTGTTTTACTACACCTTTTGCTTGCTTTGCTTAAGGGTAGAAGACTGCCCCAAGGAAGAAGCTGAAGACAGCAACCTCTGCTGCTCTTGCAAAACTGCCAAATAACAACTTATCTTCTAACGCATTCCTAACCCAATGCTCTACTCCTTAGCCAGAGACAATTAATGATTTGATGACCCAGCCTTAATTGTGTAAACCTATAATAAAAGGAAGAGCTGAGTTTTGCTCAAGGAGTTTGGTTCTCTTGCCTTCTCCCCTCTCACCTCTTTGAGGCCAGGAATAAAGTCTCAAGAGCATATCATCTTGTTGTCCGGTGTCCCGGTAGTACTGAGCCCAGCATGTATGGATCCCAGAACCAGATCTGCTTGCCTGTGGACCCCAGCACGAGACCAGTTCATGGACTCTGGAACCAGGTCAGCTAAAGTATGGACATCAGCAACTGGTCCATGTGCCCGTAGACCTCAGCACCAAAACCCCTTGTAAATCTGAGCAACAGGCCCAGTCAACTGCAGACTTGAGAAGTAGGCTAGTCTGTCTTCAATACAGGCAGCAGGGCCAGCCATTCCTAGAGTCTGGCACTGGACCGACCTATCTGTGGATTCTGAAGCAAGGTCACAGACACAGCTTTTATCACCAAGTCCATTGTTCACCGTTCTCAACACCAGGCCCACTTGGCCATCCATCATATATTACAGTTCCAGACCGCCTACAGCCCACAACATTGAGTCCACTAAGAATCTCTGGCTTTCTTGATTAGTGAGGGACTTTCCCAACCAAAGTTTGTCTTGAAGAAAAGAAGAGGTGACTGCTTTTCTTCAGACGCTTGATTGTTTCTACCATATGACCCTGCTATACCAATCCTTGGTATCTTTTCAAAAGAATAAAAGTTAGAATACTATAGTGATATATGCATACTCATGTTTATAGGAGCACAATTCATCAACACATGAATGGATAAAAAAGTGGTATATACACACAATAGAATTTTACTCAGCCATAAAGAGGAATAAAATTATGGCATTTGTAGAAAAATGGATGAAACTTGAGAACATTATGCTAAATGAGATCAGACACTTGCAGAAAGTCTGGGCTTGTAATTTTTCTTTCATATGTGGATGCTAGAGAGAAAATAGAAAATAAATAGAACTTAAAATAAATGAGGATAGATACTAGTAGAATAGTGGAAAGGGGTCAGGGGTGGGAGAAGAGGAGGGGGAAAGGAGGCATGAGGAAGAAAACAGATAAAATAATGTTATATCCATATACAAAAGTATCACTACCAATTTCACTAACATGTACTGGGAGAGAGGATGAGTAGAGTGTGGTGGGGTGTAGAGGGACACAAGCCAAGTCATGTGTGTATATATAAATGAATCATTTTGAGTCTTGCTATGTTGTATACTTACAATACACCAATAAATTTATTTTAAAAAATGAAAATTTCTAAACTGACAATTTATTCAAAATACTCATCTTAAAGAAACTCAACACGGATAAGGATTGTACTTGAAGATGGCCAAGCAGGCTCACAAGTCAGCGCTATTCATGTGTCTGGGTAACATTTTCTGGTTATCTATTGCAGAAACAGATTTCAGAAAACTTGTAATTGATCATTATGTTTCAGTTAACTGGAGGATAGGCAGTACAGCCATGTATACATATGAAATGGGAACACCCCTGACTGTGGAGGGCAGAGATGTATGAAGAAGCATGGCATCCCCATGAGTCGTATTGCCTGGCAGGTTACCAGAGAAGATGTTGCCACACTTGACTATATATTGTGTATGAATGAAAGCAATCCTGGACATTTGAGTAGAAAAAAAGTAATCAAGTCAAGCATTTCAAAGCTAAATTTGAACTACTTGGAAGCTATGATCCACACGAACAAATCATTATTGAAGATTCCTTTTATGGGAACAACTCTGACTGAGCTGGAGTATCAGCACCTTGTCAGGTACTGCAGAGCCTTCTTGGAGAAGGCTCACCAGGGCTCGCCATGCCCTGAAGCCAACCAAGCCACTCACCCCCACCCCTCCCCAAGTTGTTCTATTCTCTGCCTGTGCTCCAGTGTGATAATGTTCCGTTGCCCCAAGCACCACTTGTCCCTTCAGCTGACCCACTGTTTCTTACCATAAATATAACTGTAGGTGGAATCAGTTGTATTTACAGAAGAATGAATAAAAATGTTCTATTCAGAAAGGTTATGGGGTATAGTAAGCATTCTAAAGACTAGTTGAACCTCCTGATTTGCCCTAATTACAAAAGAGTGAATAAGCAAACAGAGAACAAAATAGAACAGTGAAGTAAAAGTAACCTGGAGGTCCAGGTCAGCCCCTGAGCCCAGCAAGACTTGGATTTTGGTTAATGGCCAACACAGGCAGGGCACCCCGGCTCACCTGTACACCCCTGCCTGGGCCTCCTACAGAATCACAATAGCCCATCTATAGCAGCTCTCCACCTAATGTATTCTAAATACATTAGAAGTATTTCAGCTCACATACACTCATATATTGGCAGACTTGATCTTTGGCACCTTTAATACTTGTTGGGTTTTGACTAGTTTATTTTATGAGAAGGTGAGCTTCTTTTTTCCCATTTGAGTTATTGTCTCTAAAAATGTAATTATATCTGGAAAGGACACTTGTGTGCAGTGCATCCTACAGTTGGTTGAAGAGTGTCTGTTTTGGATGCACATGCAACTCACATGTCAAATGAAAATTGACTTAGGTGTGAAACAATTTAAAAACTTTGAAAAAGTTCTATTATGTGGAGTGCTTAAATATTGATATATAGCCAGGCATAGTGGCACATGCCTGTAATCCCAATACTTGGGAGGCTGAGACAGGAGGATCTCAGGTTTAAGAACGGCCTCACTCAGCAAGTAGTGAGACTTTCATTAATCTAGAGAGACCCAGTTTAAAAATAAAAATAAAATAGGGCCAGGGGTGTAGCTCAGAGGTAGAATGCCCCTGGGTTCAATTCCTGGTACACACACACACAAAAAAAAAACATATTGATATATTAATTAGTGTTCTTACTTTTTTATACCTTTATTGGTGCATTATAGTCTCACATCATAATGTAGTTAGTTCACAGTGATAGTGACGTACATGCACACAGCATTGGTGGGCTTTCCCCCAGCTCCCTCCCCAGTTCCCCTCCCCATACAGGGTATTGAGATTGACATTGATATTCTCACATATGTACATAATGTCAGTGGAAGTGATTCCTTTATTGATCCTCACTGTCCCTCCCCCCTTCCCCTAGACCATCTTCCTGGCTCCACTGAAGTTTCTCTTTCATTATCTGAAGTCTCTCTGGTATCTCGATTACTCCCTAGCTTGTACATAGGATAGAAAACATATGACGTTTCACTTTCTGTGACTGGCTAATAATGTCATTTTCAGGAAAATGGATGGACCTGGAGAAAATTAGTGTTCTTTCATCAGCATTCAATAAAATTATAGGCAAATATAAGTAATTTAATGCAATCTCAAATTCATATGGATTTATGTCAGAAAAGACCTCTCAAAATAAACTGAGGAGTTATAAGAACTGATAAAACAACAGTTTTATTTTATTTATTTATTTTTTTTGCGGTACCGGGGATTGAACGCAGGGGCGTTCTACCTCCACGCTACGCCCCCGGCCCTATTTTTTATACTTTATTTTGAAACCGGGTCTCACGAAGTTGCGGAGGGCCTCACTAAGGAGAGAGAGAGAGAGAGAGAGAGAGAGCTGAGGCTGGCCGCGAACCCGGATTCTCCGGTCTCTGCCTCCCAAAGTACTGGGATTACAAGCATGTGCCACCACGCCCGGCTAAAACAACAGTTTTAAAACTGTAAAATCACAAAACACAATTTTATATACCATATACTGATATATATATACATATATATCTCAGCATATCATTGATATATATATATATATGTATATCAGTATATCAATGAATTATAGAAGAACACAGGCATAAAGCTAAACAGTATCAGGAAATCAGAAATTAAACAAGAAAGAAATCATAAAAAATAACAGATTCTGGAGCAGAAGAATATGACTAAATTGAAAAATTCAGTGGAGAGTTTGTACAGCAGATATTTTTATTGGTGCATTGTAATCATACATCATGATGAAGTTCAGAGCGAGAGAGACATACATGCACACAGCACTTGGTGAGCTTCTGTCCCTCCCACCCTGGTCCCTCTTCTTCCTCATACATGATATAGAGATGGGCATTGATAATTTTGTAGGTACATTGTGTCAATTGAAATGTTTACTTCAAATCTTCCTCCCGCACTAGCCTTCCTCCCTTAGACCACCTCCATCACTACACTAGGGGTTCTCTTCCTTTGTCTGGAGAACCCCTAGTTTTCTCTTTAGCTTTCACAAATGAGGAAAAAATCTGACTCTTCATTTTTTGTGACTGACTACAGCAGATTTAATCAAGAAGAATGAAGAAAGAACAAACTTGAAGAGAGGCCATTTGAAACAGCCCAGTCCGAGGCACGAGAAGGAAAAAATGAATGAAAAACAGTGAAGAAAAGTTATGAGACTTATAGGGTACCATCAAGTGAACCAAATATGTATTGCATGAGTCCAGAAGGATAAAAGAAAGGAAAATGGGTATTTAAAAAAATAATGACTGAACACTTCCCAAGTCTTGGGAGAAAAAAAGAACATAAAGATTAATAAAGTTAAAAATACCTCAAAGAGTTTTAACCTAAGGAATTCTATACCAAGGTACATTACAATTTTTCAAAAGTCAAGTACAAAGAGAGAATTTTAAAAGGAGCAAGAGAAAAGTGACTTATAGCATATAAGGGAACCTTAGAAAAAAATTGTCAGTAGATTTCTCCACAGGAACCTTGCAGACTAGGACAGAGTCGAGTATCATATTTAAAGTAATAAATGCTGGCCAGGATGTGGGGAAATAGGAATCCTTATGCACTGTTGGTGGGATTGCAAATTAGTGCAACCACTATGGAGATCAGCGTGGAAGTTCCTCAGAAATCTAGGAATGGAACCACCATATTATCCAGCTGTACCACTCCTAGGTACCTTTCCCAAGAAATCAAAGTCAGAATATTATAGTGATACATGTATATTCATGTTTATAGCAGCACAATTCACAATAGCCAAATTATAGAACCAGCCTAGGTGTCCATCTACAGATGAATAGATTATGAAATTCGTATATACACATGATGGTATTCAACTCAGCCATGAAGAACAAACTTACGTCATTTTCAGGAAAATGGAAGGAACTAGAGAATAATATGCTAAGTGAGATTATCCAGTCACAGAAGTAAAGAGTCCTATGTTTTATCTCGTATGTGGAAGCTAGGGAAAAGCTGGGATATAATAGGAACTCCAGATAAAGGAGGAGAACCCCCAGCGGAGCAACGGAAGGGGTCTAGAGGTGGAAGGTGGTGGTGGGAGGGGGGAGACTTGATGAGGAAAACACTTCAACTGATGCTATGTACATGTACAGACTTATCAATGCCAATTTCAATATCATGTATGGGGAGGGAGAGAGAGTGGAGCAGGATCCAGGGGGGAAGCTCACCAAGTGCTGCTTGCCTATATGTCCTTATCACTCTGAACTTCATTATGATGTGTGATTACAATGCACCAATAAAAGTATATTAAAGAAGAAGCTGTCAAACAAATGTTATAATCACCAAAGTATCCTTTAAATGCAAAGGAAAAATTCTTTCCTACACAAACAATAAGTGAGGGAGTTTGTCATCACTAGACTTGCCTGACAAAAAAGTGTGAAAGGGAGCTCTTCAAATTGAAATAAAAGAGCTGGGTGTGGTGGCAGATGCTTATAATCTCAGTACTTGGGAGGCTGAGACAAGAGGATCGCAGGTTCGAAGCTAGCCTAAGCAACTTAATGAGGCTCTCAGCAACTTAGCAAGACCCTATTTCCAAATAAAAAATAAAATAGGTCTGGGGTTGTAACCCAGAGGTAGAAGGCCCCTGGGTTCTATTCCCAGTACCACACACACACACACACACACACACACACACACACATACACACACACAAAACTGAAATAAAAGGATGCTAAAAAGCAATATGAAAGAAAATGAACATGAAAATCTTAGTGATAAAGATAAATATATACACAAATACAGAATAGTGGAATGTTGTGGTGGTGTGCAAATCACATTTAATCCTAGTATGAAAGTTAAGAGACAAAAATACAAAGAATAACAATAACCATAGAACTTGGTTAATAAATACAATATAAAAGAAGTATATTCTGACTTCAATAATAAAAAGTATGTGTTGATGGAATAGCTTTTGTGTTCAACTCAATTGAAGTTACTATTAGATCTAAATATACTAGTATAAAATACACATTTTATATAAACCTCATGGTCATCACAAAGAAAAAAAGACAAAAGAAAATACAACAAAAAAAGATAAAGAAAAATATTAAAGCATATCACTACAAAAAATAGTCATCAAATGACTTGGAAGAAAACAAAAGAGGGAAGGAGGAAATAAATAATTATACAAAAAGAATAAAATTAACAAAATGGCAGTGGCAATTGCTGATCTATCAATAACTACCTTAAATATAAATGGATTAAATTATTTGATCAATGATATAGGATGATTTAATTGATTAAAAAACAAATTCTAACTATTTACTGTCCATAAAAGGAAAATTTTAGATTTAAGGACACAGATTTTTCAAATAAATATATGAAAAAAGTACTTCATGAAAGTAATTACCAAAAGAGCAAGGGTGGCCATATTTATATAAGACAAAATAGACTAAGTAAAATATTATCTCTAGAGACAAAAATAATGTAATTAGAGGATGAAAAAGGGCAAAGTTAACAAGAAAATAATTATAAAAATATGCATGCATGCAACATCAGAATACTAAATATGTAAAGCAAACTGACAAATCTGAAGGGAGAAATGTAAAATAATGCAATAATAAAAGGAGACATTTGTACTCCAGTTATAATAATGGGCATATTATCTATACAGAAAATAAGAAAAAATTTATTTGAACAACATGTAAACCAAACAGACATTGTAATTCATCATGTTGTATGATTACAATGCAAAAATAAAAAAATACAGAACATTTCATCCAATGGCAACAGAATGCATATTCTTCTCAAACACACATAAAATATTCCCCAGGTTAGATTATGTGCTGAATCAGAAAACAAAGTTTAATAAATTAAAGACCATAATTAATTAAATATCTTTTCTTGACCACAATAAAGCAAAACTAGAGATCAATACCAAAAGAAAAATGTAAAAATTCACAAACACTTAAATTAACACATTTTTTTTTTTTTTTGGCAGTACTGGGGATTGAACCCAGAGGCATTCTACCTCTGGGCTATACCTCCAGCCCTATTTTTTATTCTTTATTTTGAAACAGAGTCCCACTAAGTTGCCGAGGGCCTCACTAAGAAGCTGAGGCTGACCGCGAACCCGGATCCTCTGGTCTCAGCCTCCCAAGTACTGGGATTACAAGTGTGCGTCACCACGCCTGGCTAAATTAACTTATTCTTAAACAACCATCAGATCAAAGAAGAAATAAAAATTTTAAGAAAATGTTAGAAAATATCTAGAGACAAAATAAGTAAAAGTGGGCAAAGGAAATGAATAAATGTTTCTTTAAAGAAGATATACACAAGACCAAGAAGAATATAAACAATGTTCAACATTACTAATCATCAAAGAAAATCGAATCAAAATCATAGTGAGATATCATCTCACCCCTGTTAGAATAGCTATTACAAAAAATGATAACAAATAATGATAAAGATGTAGAGAAAAATGGAGCCCTGTAGACTGTTGGTAGGAATATAAATTCATAGAGCCACTATGGAAAAAATATGGTTGCAATCGATGTCATGACTTTTTACATTACAGGGCTTACGGGAGAAAATGACTTGGCTCAACTATGGAATTAGATATACAAATAAAAATTTAAATTACGTTTTAAAAAGAAAATGGTATTAACGTAACAGAAATATTTTAGGGGCTCAGAAAAGACTACTAGCAGGTCACCAGGAAGTGCATCTAGAATGTTGCCAAGTATATCAAATAGTTACCAAATTCTTACTGAGTTCTATTAATGAATGCAGTCTGATTACTTTGAGGTAACTCAGTTGTTATATGCATATGCGTGATGGGACCTTAATTTACCATTAGACTTTGTAACACACCTGTTTGAATCGGGTGAGGGACTAATAACTCACAGTATGTTTAGAAAGCACATACAAATTACATAAGTCACGAGCAAGCACGCCAAACCTTGTAGACCACAGAATTTTATCTGATTAGGATCCAGTCAATATTCCCTCTAAAATCACTAAAAGTTATAAGCAAAATCAACAATTCAAGACAGAGTTTCTTTTAAAACTATATGACAGATATTTTGAGGATATATTTCATTCTTATGCATGCACTTATATTTATTCAAGCTTTGAATATTTACCATATAGCATGTTATCATCTATTTCAAGAAAAATTTAAACTTCTTCAAAATGATAAGGAAAGAAGCTTATTAACATTACTTTTAAAATTAATTCAAAATTCATTTGTCAGTTAAGAGTACACTTATTCGACATGGAAAATATTCATAAGCAGGTTTCAAAGTCGTATATGTAATATAATACTACTTGTAAATTCATGTAGATTGGTTATTGAGGATTAGAAACTGCATATTTGTCAGCTTTCTTTTTGATTAAATGCAAGTTTGATTTCCCTCAATCCTTATTCTATTTTGAGAAGAGTTAAAATTTAGAGCTAATAATTCCTTTGTTTCAAATTTATTCTCTTGTGGAGAAATGTATAAGAAAGAGCTTAAAATGCTTTCTCTGCATTTTGTTTGCTTTTATGTATAGAATGACTATGCCAGTTTGAAATTTTTCCAAAGAATAACATTTATAATTAACATGCAGCTTCTGTCCTAATATGAAAGATAGAATTTTAAAGTATTAGCTCAGGATTTTGAAAACATTGTGGGGTGTCAACATTTTTTTTTAAATCTTCCCATAGCATACACAAAAACATACAACACAGTAATACAGGAGACCTGAATATGTTTGGGCAACATTTGCAAAAAACTTGTTGGTAAGGGTTCCCCATTAAACTCCAAAATGTAACTAAAAAGACAAGACCCACCATAAGACTCACCTCACCCCAGTAAGAATGACTATTATCAAAAACAAACAAATACACAAACAAAACCAAAAGGATAGTGCTGGCAAGGATGTGGAGCAAAGGGGACCCTTCCACACTGTTGGTGTGAATGCGAATTAGTACTGCCATTATGGAAAAGAGTTCAGAGCTTCTTAAAAAAATGAAAAATAGAATTGCCATAAAGGAAGTATGAAAGGAAGGGAAACAAAGGTTTTCTGAAAAACTGGAGAATAGGAAAACTACAAAAAAGCCAACTAGAAAGCATATCTGATCAATGTGAGAAGAGAAGCTGTAACCCAGTAAGTTTCTCCCAATAGAATTGCATATGAATGGAAGGACTCAATGCAAGGTCTGTAGGAATTAGAAAATTCTGAACTTCTGCAAATTTATCAATGCTAATCTGAATTATATGTCATTTAAAAATTCAGGAATTCTAATTTAAAAATAAAATGAGGGGCAAGAAATATTTAAGTAGAACTCTTCAAAATCACTATGAGCAAAGGTGATAAAGGTAAAAAATAACATCCCTGTGAACAAAGAAATACAAAAAGACATATCTACAAAACAAATATAGGTTTAAAAACACTACTTAAAGTAGCTAAAAGATAATAAAATATAATGAAATGTATTTTATAAGAACACAAATCAGAATTAGAAAATCTTGGAAATAAGAGGGGGACTTAGGAAGGAATTAGATCTTTCTAAAAAATTAGAAAGACAAGAATAAACTCAAAATGATTAAACACTTAAATGTAAGTCCAGAAACTATTAAAGTATGAAATTACAGAAAGAAAAAATATAGGGAAAACAATTCAGACCATTTGAATGGGAAAAGATTTTCTTTTTGGACAAGATCCCAAAGCACAGGAAGCAAAAGCAAAATAGACAAATGAGATTACATCAAATTAAAAAGTTTCCCACACAACAAAAGAAACAAGAATGAAGAGGCAATATACAAAATGAGAAAGAATATTTGCACTGATGAGGAGTTGATATTCAGAATACATAAAAAGTTCAAAAACTCAATAGCTTAAAAAATCAAATAACCCAAAAAAAGACCTAGATAAACATGTCTTCTTGAAAGACATACAGCTGGACAATAGGATATGAAAAAATACACATCATTAACCATCTGGAAATGCAAATCAAAACCGCAATGAGATTCACCTCATTCCAGTAAGAATGGCTATTATTATTATGTATAATATATACATAGTCATATATATTTGCATACATATATATAGTTCAATCAAGACAAACCAACAGCAAATATAACAAATACAAAACTATTCATAAAATAACTTCATAAGATAGAAAACAATTTTATCACAATGACTTATTATAAAATTCACTGAAAATGTTCATTATATACCTGAAAATATTGAAGGAGAATTGCCACACCAAGAAATGTTCTAGTAGATATATTGAATTTTTAAAAGTATCTGCATATTTGGAAAAGTAAGTTGAGATTTATAAAAAGTACAAAATTAGATTATCATTATGGTTTTTATTCTGACTTTTATAAAAAGTAACTATTTACCTGTACTTCTTTATACTTCTAACAAACAAGTTTATGGTGCCAGAAAAATGGATAAAAATGTTAGATATATTCAGGAAGAGATAATATAAGACAAAAATATACACTTGTACATACACACATAAATAGATTTTAAGTATAAAAGACAGGGACAGACAGTTATCAATATGAACATTCAAAAATTCATTATTATTACTTCTGTAAGAACTTCCTGAAAAACTTACTTAACAAGACACTTTAGAAAATTTTAATGACCAGAGAAACTTCAACATAAGAATAAGTGATAGGCAGTAAATATATATTTACCAATAAATTTAGTCTATAGAGGAGTTAAAAGGTATATAGTATGTAATAACTACAGTATGTGCTCTGACAATAAAGTAGATTAAATTCAATTTTTAAAGTATGGGAAAAATGTAAAAAGCATGTGCCAAAAAAGTATAACTGTTTTATTTAGAAATAAGATTTTTGTTTTTTTGTTTGCTTGTATTTTTGGTGTGTGTGTGTGTGTGTGTGTGTGTGTGTGTGTGTGTGTTCTACTGGGGATTGAACACAGGGGCATCCTATCTCTGAGCTACAAACCCAAGCCCATTTCATTTTTTATTTTGAAACAGGGCCTCACTAAATTGTGGAAAGCCTCGCTGTAAGTTGCTGAGACTGGCTTCGAACCTTCAAACCCTCTGTCTCAGCCTCCTAAATACTGGGATTGCAGGCACGTACCATCACACCCAGTTTAGTCATATTGTTTAATGCAGATTTGGTATTATTTTTTTTTTTTTGCGGTACCGGGGATTGAACGCAGGGGCGTTCTACCTCCGCGCTACGCCCCCGGCCCTATTTTTCTTATGCTTTATTTTGAAACCGGGTCTCACGAAGTTGCAGAGGGCCTCACTAAGGAGAGAGAGAGAGAGAGAGAGACAGGGAGAGAGAGCGAGAGCTGAGGCTGGCCGCGAACCCGGATCCTCCGGTCTCCACCTCCCAAAGTACTGGGATTACAAGCGTGCGCCACCACGCCCGGTCAGATTTGGCATTATTAAACTGAGATGATTGTGTGTTTAATGTGGGATAAAGCAAATGAATAATTATAGAATACCACATTCTTTTTTTTAACTTTTTATGTTCATTTATTGGTGCATTGTAAATTATAATTATACATTTTGATATATGTCAGGGTATGAACATCATACATGCACACATT
>PVJS01022781.1:0-30217 GCA_004027185.1 Glis glis
AACTGGAGCCCAGGATGGACTTACACAAAGATATCAACTACTAAGCTGAAAGCGAGAAGGAGGGAGGGGGGAGGCGGGGGGTGGGAATTGGGGAGGGCTAACTGACCAATGAGTGCATGTATATGTCTACCACTCTGAAATCCTTCAAGATGTATGTTTGCAATGCACTAATAAAAATTAAAAAAAAAATAAAAAAAAATAAAATGGAAGCAATCTCAAACATCCTAGAAAATGTAGCAAAGATGCATAAAGCTCACATATGGGAATTGCTGATTCCACTTTACAGGTTCAACTGATAGGTGACAGTTCTCCTAGATGGTTCGTTAGTTGTGAGATCACAAACTAGACAGCCTGCCGGAATAAATGGAGTTAGGGAAACACATGTTAACTCCCCCCCTTCCCCACATCATTAATCATAGTACAGATTTGTCAGGGTTAAGGTCAGGGTGAGGGTTAGGGTTAGTGAGCTAATGAGGCCAAGGCAAAAGTTGATGGCATGCTTGTGTGGTAGATAGGCTGTTTGATGGCTCCCCAATGATGTCCATATCCTGATTCCTAGAATTTGTGAATATCCAAGTTACATGACAAAAACGACTTTAGTGATTAAACTAAGGGTCTCCAGATGGGGAGATTATCCTGGATTATATGAGTGGGCCTAATGTAGGAGAAAATTTATTTTGACATTACCACCAACATAATTAAAACTATTTTAGATGAAAGATGAAAAAATCAAATATTTCATCACAAAAAAGTATCAGGGTCCTTTGCCTTATATTAAAAAAGTATGCCTAGGCCAGGTATGCTGTCACATGCCTGTAATCCTAGTACTTGGGAGGCTGAGACAGGAGGATCACAGATTCGTGGCCAGCCTCAGCAACTTAGTGAGGCCCTTAGCAATTTAGTGAGACTCTGTTTAAAAAATAAATAAATAAAAATAAAAATAAAAATAGGGCTGGGGGTATATCTCAGGAGCAGAATGAGTTCAATCCCCAGTACCAAAAATTTAAAAAAATGTACTTAGGCATCAGCTGTTCTAATTATTCCATCTGTGTTATACTTTAATTTTTCATGTAAAATCAATTGGAATATTACTCATTTTAGTTTTCCAGGTAAAAGAAAAATTGTTCTTATGGTTAATATTATAAGCACAGAAATCAGATTCTAGTAGAGATAAATTATTCCTCTATTTAGTCTCTTGCTTATCCTTCAATGTTTTCTTAGACTTTTCTCTAGTTATTTCAAGTAGGATCCACTTACAGAGGAAGCCAATCCTATCTGATTACTGGAATGAAATCTTGGTTTCATCATCTGGGCAAGGCACAAAAGGGAACTCAGAGAATTTCTTGCCTTCCTGACCTATTCCCTCTTCTACTATCCCCTTTCCGAACTGTCTTTCTGACTCATCCATCCATTTATTGAAGACATCTGTCTGCAGGAAGAAATGACTTATAGAAGGACAGAGAAATGTGAGGCATAGAAAAGGAAGGACAGGGCCATTTGAAAGGCACTTACACATATTTGTTATAAGAATGTGGAATTAACATTGCAGCTCTGTGTTAGTCTAATCCCAACCCTTGATAATTATAATAATGGTGTTGTGCATTGATTGGTTGCTGTGTGTCAGCTGCTTTGTCTGCCATGTGTACTTCAAGACTTTAAACTTCCTGTCCAGCTCTGAGGAATGGGTACTAATGTTTTCTAACTTTTGCAGATTAGAATACTAAGGGCCAGAGGGAGTAACTAATTTTCCACCATTACCTATTACCAACAGTGGCAGCCTGTGTCCATCTGATCTTTCTTTGTTGTTTTTGGTACTGAAGATTAAACCCAGAGGCATTCTACCTCTGAGCTACCCCCCAGACATTTCTTTTCTTCCCTTCCTTCCTTCCTTCCTTCCTTCCTTCCTTCCTTCCTTCCTTCCTTTCTTTTTGTTTGTTTGTTTGAAACAGGGTCTTGCTAAGTTACTGAGGCTGGCCTTGAACCTGTGATCTTCCTGTCTCAGCCTCCCAAGTAGTGGGATTATAGGTATGCACCACCACACTCAGCCTGACCATCTGATTGTGCCACTACAAGGGTAACTCTGAACTGCTTCTTTCAGACACATCACTTCACTCATTTCCAGAAACTTCACAGAGCTCTAGCTTTACTCGTTCTTTCAATTCTAAACCTGCAACACTTTCATCATATTTTCTACTCTGTACTGCAAGTAAACTATTTTAATTATCTATCATAGCTAGGTAATTACTTATATTTACCATTGTGTTACATATTCTCACAAACAAATATTCAGAAAATTAAATGAGCCGGGCGCGGTGGTACACACTTGTAATCTCAGTACTTGGGAGGTGGAGACCGGAGGATCTGGGTTCACGGCCAGCCTCAGCTACTTAGTGAGGCCCTCCGCAACATCGTGAGACCCGGTTTCAAAATAAAGTATAAAAAAATAGGGCCGGGGGTGTAAATTGGAGGTAGAATACCCCTGGGTTCAATCCCCGGTACTGCAAAAAACAAAAAAGAAAATTAAATGAATAGACTGAATAGGTTCCAACTCTCAACACTTAAAATTTCCTTTGTTAAAGTTATCACACACACTGCATATTCCTGTTAGGATTATCCTTATAAGAACCAAGGCCTGCCATCCAGTTGCAAACAAAATGTGAGGCTACATCTTTATCTGGCATTCCAAGCACTCTCAACTCTCTTTTACAATCTTTCTTCCTAACTGTGCATATATTGGAGAAATGATCAGGGATCGTTTGCCAATAAAATTGATTCTCACAGACATCAATAAGCGATGCTACTGTTGGACCCTATCTCAAGATTCTGGGATATAGATTGTTTGGATTATCACAGAGATGACCTGTACAATCTAGGCACTACTGCTAATCAGCCATATATGCAAAGGGTGGAAGAAGAGGGGAGGGCTGGGAACTCACATTGAGTAGGCAACCACTGTGTACTAATGCTTCTGAGGTGCTTTATCGCTTTATCTCCAATAAAATCTTGAGAGGTAAGTATCATTTTTTATTTATTCAAAATTACTTACTGACTATACACTATGTATCAGGCAGTGTCCTATGTACTAGTGGCAGAGCAATATACATAAGATGAATTCGATTCCACCACTTATAGCTCTTATATTCTATGGGATGAAGTTATACAATAAGAAAGAAAACACAGGGATAGTGTTTCTGAGAAAATAAATTTTAGGCTAGACTTAAATTACTGAATATAAGCTATTTGGAAGGCTGGATATTCTAAGTAGAGGGCAAAGGCCCCAAGCTTCTTGCATTCCAGGAGAGAAAACATACCTAAAGTACTATAAGTGGATGGAGACCCCAGGAAGATTGAGAGGGCCCTATGGGCCAGTGCTTCCCAACCTTTAATATGCATATTAATTATCTGGAGATCTTGTTAAAAACAGTCACTGCTTCAGAAGACCTGCAGTTCTGCTGCCTGGCAACCTGATATTATAGAGCACAGTTTGAACAGTGAGGTTTTAGGTCTTGATAAGTAGTTAATATGAAATGATTTATTTTTCAGGGCATTTACTAGATGGTGTATTTGAACAAGGCAAGAGTATGAAGCATAAGACCAATTAGGGAGTCACTGCAGAAGAAACTAATGCTTAAAGAAATCTGATGATTTGCCAAGATCTTCCTCTAGATTCATAATGCATGTCCAGACCTCTCTGTCTAGGGTCCTTAAGAGTTGCATAGATAATGAAAAGCTTGCCTTAGAAGATGCATATTCATGTGGCAAAATTAATCTAAGACAAAGACCAATGGGTTAATTGGTTTCACCATGAGTCTTTTATAGTTGATCTGCTAATAAGCACCACTTGTTGGGTGCTAGGAGTATTATGTTCATTCTGTTTTGTTTTGTTTTTTGTACTGGGGATTGAACCAAGGGGCAGTCTACCTCCAAGCTACACCCCCAGCCCTGTTTAATTTTTTACTTTGAAGCAGGGTCTTGCTAAGTTGCTGACAGCCTCACTAAATTGCTGAGGCTGGCCTCAAACCTTCAATCCTCCTGTCTCCCCCTTCCAAGGAGTGGGATTACAGGCATGCGCCACCATTCCTGGCTCCTCATTCTGCAATTATTTGTAATAGCCAGTTCCTTTGTACCAGACACATTTAGAGCAGAGGACATCTTAAACCGGGAAGCCTACTCTTTTATCTGTATCTTGGTGAAAGTGAACCATATTCCAATACTTCTAAAATGTGCCTTTGATAGCTGAGCTAAGGGGTGATTAGTTTTATTCCATTATTGCACAGCAGGAAGGAACCCTAAACAGAATCAGAGAGTGCATTTGCAACTAACAGCTGAACCAGGTAACAAGAGACATTGTTCAAGTATCCTCTGAACAGCAGGAACATTAGGACAAGGAACATCACCAGCTGCCTAATTGCATGTGCTGTCACTATAAATGAGCTTCCTGTTTCTAGTGTAGAAGAGCCTCCCAGATGTTTAACTTCTTGAACAGCATAGTACATGGCTTATCAGAAGGTTCACTCATGGTCTACACACATCTAACCATTTATTCCATGAATCCATCTTCAGGAAAGTACCTTGGCTGTTCACATGGAAAACAATCTGCTCGTTTCCAGTAACACCTGCATTGCTACTTCCTTTTCCCCTCCTTTTTAACATTCTCACTAAGGTTTTTCTTCACCCCAAATAAGTCAGTGTAGGAAGAAAGAATACATTATAATATTTTAATTCCATTTTAGGAAACCCAAAATGGTTTTGACCTGTTATCATTAATAGTAGTTAACATGTTTTCAGTAATCACTATGCACCAAGCACTGTGCTACCCCTTACCCCACAGATCTTACCTTAAACTTCACAGAAGCCCAGAAAAGTAGACTCTACTCCTGATCAGTCTACAGCAAGGAAGCTGAGATTTCAGTGGAGTTCATTAAACTGCCCAAGTTCTCACAGATGGTGAGGGAAAGGGTGAGGATTTTAACCCACTTTAGTATACTCCAATGCTATTTTTTTTAACCACTAGACCAGTGATTTTCCAAGTGTGGTTTCTTTATCCATAGCATAAGTATCAGCAAGGTACTTAGAAATGCAAATTCTCTGGCCCCATCCCAGACTTTCAGAATCAGAAACTCTGGGTGTGGCAATCTACTGTATGGACATATCTATAACTAATTTGAATTTTCAAGAAGTGTGGTAGGGCACTTTGTCTTCAAATACTAAAACCCTTAGTAACTCCAAGTATATTTTTATTGCCTTCTCTTTTGTACATCTAAATTTCCAGAGTACTTGATAATATGCTTATGGAATATATGCATTTTTCATTATGCAAATAATACTGTCATAAAAGCAAATAAGTACTCTTTTCATTGACTCTAGACACACTTATTTTGGGGTACATCTGAAATAAGAATACACCTTAAAGCCTATGCTGCTCACAGTTGTTTTCAACCAGACAACAATCATTCACACTTTTCATTTCCTACAAGGCTGAACTGAGTCTTAGCTATTCATATTTCTAGCGTTAACCAGCATAGTCAATACAATGAGTAGTGTCAAGCTGTTTAAAATGTATTATAAGATCACTCAGTGTTTCAGTATAGATCAAAAGTTTCTCTTTAATATGGAGAAAGAAGAGAGTGAAGCAAATACCCATTGTTGGGAGAATAACCAAAATTCTATATCATCTTGCAAAACAACAGCCAAGTGCTTGGTAGGATCAAAGAAAAGAAGTTGCTTGTGAGTTTATTAAGCTTTGTTACATTCTGTTTGTGACAAATCCGCAGAAGAATTGCCTGCCACATACTAGGCAACTCAATAAAAGACAGGAGAAACTACCCAAATCCTCAGAATCGATGAAAGTAATTTCAAAGCAATAAGAGGTTTGCATGAACAATTCACGCATCACACAAAATTTTCTTCAATGCCTTGTGTCATATTTTATTTGGCAGAGTTTTTGTCTTCCTTAGTCATTCATAATATAATAATGGGTCTTTCCATCGATGATGTCTTACCAAAAAACTGTATTGCTAAGTATTATGTAATTAGGTGCTAATTAAAGTAACATGGACTTAATAATTTGTTTTTTTAAATAGCCATGTTTGGCTGTTACTTAGCATACACATATATAGACATCATCAAGTATTGTTTAATTAACTGGTCTTATTCCAGCTTAATTAAACTTTTAAATCCATTATAAATACATTAAACCAGACTAACTCAAATTTTTTTCCTGAGGTATAATAAGGCCTGGATACTCTATGCTAAGCTGTGTCAAACTCAGAGATTGCTTCTTATTTTTATTTAGTTTTTCATCCCCCCCACAAGGAGGGCTTCTAGCAATCTGTCTACAATGCATCTGAAGAAAGGGCTAGATTTCTTTTCCAGAGTGACCATTTTTAACCCCAGCTTCCTTAGAGGGAGCAGATAAAAAGAAAAATAAAAATTACTTACCCAAATGGAAGCACTGCCTTTACTAAATGCTCATAATTATGTCAAATTAAATATAAAAGGGGATTTCCATCCTCACAGCTCATCTTCTTTTCTGAGAGGACTTCATTGCTTCATCCTTCATTTAACATATATCCTCTTGCCAATCAGAATGTGATGATCTCTAAAAACTGTTTAGTGCTGGGTGTGGTAGTGCACACATGTAATCCCAGTACTTGGGAGGCTGAGACAGGAGGATCACAGGTTTCAAGCCAGCCTCAGCAACTAAGCAAGACTCTGTTTCCAAAAAATATATATATAAATAAAATAGGGTTGGGTGTGTGGCTCAAAGATAGAATGACCCTGGGTTCAATCCCCAGCATATCCCTGCCACACACACACTGCTTAGAATTTTCTAAAAAAAACAAAAATAAGAAAATACAGATGGGCCAGGGATAGTGGCATGCCTGTAATCCCAGTACTTGGAAGACTAAGACAGGAGAATCACAGGTTCAAGGCCAGCCTCAGAACTTTGTGAGACCCTCAGCAACTAATTACAATGGACCAATGAAAGTGTGTGTGTGTGTGTGTGTGTGTGTGTGTGTATAAGATAGATGGCCAAAATCTAATCATTTACTCATTTTCTAAAGTGATGTATGTCTTTAAAATTTAGTAGATTATTACTTGAGTTTTGTGAGCACTTGAAAATTGGCATTGGCATACCATCTACCTCTTAGATTCAGCTCATTTCCCCTGAATTTCATTTAAGAGAGTGCTTTGCAATAAAAGTTGTCCTGATAAAATCGTAACCTGATTCAGAAGTAGTAGCTGAATACTGCTCGGAGCATGGCTCGAGTGGAGAAAAATGTAGCATTTCAATGTTAGCATCCCAACTATGAAAACAATAGGAAAATAATAGTATCTCTCTGGTTCAGGTACCTCTTTACTGATGAACAAAAATTACTGTGTGAGGCAAGTTATTTTCTCTATTTAGTTTCCTTTTTCAGTAACAACAACTCTATAATTTGAAGAAAATTGTGACTGAGGATGTTTCACTTTCTGAAATATGGGCTCAAATCTGCTTTACAATGTAGAAAAATGTAGTAGTCTTTATGGGTTTTTTTATTATATAGAATAAACAAAACAATAAAAAGCTTGCCTAGTACTTTAAAATGTCATCATGCAGTTCAATTTCCCCTTTTAAAACTGGGTTATTTGTTCTTTAGTGTTAAGTTTTTTAAGGTCTTTATATATTCTAGATATTGGTCCTCAATCAGAAGAGTAGCTGGCAAAGATTTTCTCCCATTCTGTAGGTTCTCTCTTCAGAATCTCAATGATTTCCTTTGCTGTGCAGAAACTTTCCAATTTGATGCCATCCCATTTACTAATTCTCAGCTTTTATTTCCTGAGCTTTGAACTGAACTGAATAGATACTTTCAAAAGAATACATATGGCCAATAAATACATAAAAAGTTCAATATTATTAGTAATCAGGGAAATGCAAATCAAAACTACACTGGGATTCCATCTAATTCCAATTATAATAGCAATCATCAAGAATATAAACAATAATAAATCTGCAGATGATGTGGGGAAATAGGAACTCTTATATACTGTTGGTGGGACTGAAAATTAGTACAACCACTATGGAGATCAGTATAGAGGTTCCTCAAAAGATTAGGAATGGAACCACCATATAACTAAAAGAATTAAAGTCAGAGTACTATAGTAATACATGCATACCCATTGATAGCAGAACAATTCACAATAACCAAATTATGGAACCAACCTAAGTATCTGTCAACAGATGAATGGATAATGAAAATGTGGTATATACACACAAGGGAATTTTACTCAGGCATAAAGAATAACAAAGTTATGTCATTTGCAGGAAAATGGATGGAACTAAAGAATTTTATGCTAGGAAAGATCAGCCAGTCTCAGGAAGTCAAAGGTTGAGTGTTTTCCCTTATATATGGAAGCTACAGAGAAAATAGGAAACAAAGGGGACTTAGATAATTGAGAAGAGTGATCAGTAGAATAGTGGAAGGGGATAGGGGGAAGAAAATGGATGGGAAAAGGAAGGATTGATGGAAGAAACAGTTCAAATTATGCTATACCCATGTATGTAGGTATCACTACCAATCTCACTGGTTTGTACAGGAAGGGGTGGGTAGCAGGATGGACATGAAGGGAAACACACCATGTTTGTTTGTATGACTTTGAACCTCACTATGATGTATAATTACAATATACCAATAAAAGTATAAAAATAAAAATAAAATTTCATTATAAGGTTTTCTTGATCACTTTTTGTAAAATTGAGTAAACTAAATAGGCAGTTGTTTAGTTGGATTTTCTTGATAAGATCTTGTTTTATTGCTTATATTTATAAAGCACATGGTACAACACACATGATAAAGTGTGCTGATAAAGGAAGAAGGGGAGAAAACTTCTGGAGGGTGAAAGAGGAGTTCTACTTTTAAATAGGAGTTCTACTTCATACTGAAACACAAGTTCCTTGTATTGGTATGTTAAGTGGCCATCAAAGAGAACACACATCTTTGATTGATAGAGGTACAGTAAATCCAAAATTACACGAGTTGAGTCAGAGCTTATTTTACTCTTTCAGAAAGATGTAGACTTGAATAAGCCTTGTTTTTTATTTGGCTCATGGGATAATCTGTGAGAGGCATAGCCCAGCAGTGGTAGGACTGGAGGGACAGGATTCTACATGGAGGAGGTTGGCAGTGGGCACAAAAGGCCAGCTCTTGGAGGGCATACAGCAGTAGCATTAAGTAGACATGACTTGTCCAATGGCCTGCACTTCTGCTCCTCTCTATTGGTCTGGATAATATAGCATTGATTGAAACAGAGGAAATAATAGAGTTCTGGAGATGGTTCATTAATCACCACAGTTCTTTCAACTATTTTGGTATAAAGTAAAATATATCAATTCAGTTTATTCTTTTCTATTTTGGAAGTCAAATAAACCCAGCAATGTTAGTAGTTTCTCACCACTTAAAATATGTATGACAAATTGCATCTCATTTGGCATAATATGATATGTTTGAAAAAGTTATCAGTTTTTGGCTTTCAAGAAAAAAGCTCATGAGTTCACCCAAAATAGGACTGATAAAGAGAAAAACAAGAAGAATAAAATGTTCAGTTTGAGGGAAGGTCATTTAAGGAGTACTGAGGAGTTTAACAAATAAAAAACTGTGAACATATTTTGAGTTTTTATTGAATAAAAATGTGTTCTTTAAAGGACATGATTTCCTTAAGTTGATTAAAATTTCTAACTCAATTGTCAGGTCTTCTGTATTCCACACAGAAAAAGCTTTGGGTAAATTTTACCACTAGGTAGAAATTTAAACATTAGGTATTGTCCGTTATTTGTAATATCTGATGGGTGCTTCACTCTTTTCTTATTAAAAAGCCAACATGAACATTATATTAAATGAGATTAGCCAGTCACAGAAAGTGAAAGGTCATATGTTTTCTCTCATATGGGGAAGCTAGGGAGTAATGAGGATACAAGAAGGACTGTAGATAAAGGAGGAGAAACCCCAGTGGAGTGAGGGAGGTGGTCAAGAGGAGGGTAGTGGGGGAGGGAGAATTAATGAGGAAACGCTCCCATGAAGGTTATGTACATATGTGAGAATACCAATGCCAGTCTCAATGTCATGTACAGGGGAGGGCAGGGAGTGGGGAGGGAGCCAGCGGGAAGCTCACCAAGTGCTGTGTGCATGTGTGTCCCTATCACTATGAACTACATTATTATGCAAGACTACATATACTTTTGTATAAAAAAATAAAAATTCTAAAGAAAGTCAACTATATGCCCACAAATGGGACACATATGTGAAAAAAAGAATAATGACAGAATAAAAATTAAACACATACACAAATGAAATTAAAAGCTGATGCCTCACTGCATGTAAAATTCTTCTTGTTTCTTAGTACTGATTCTGTCCACATTATATTTTTTATTTCCAGGTAAATTTGGAAATTTATGAGTATACTATAAATTATCAGGGTTTTTTTTCATTTTAAATTACTATGGTTCACATCAATGAGCATTTAAAAATCACTAACATTTATGAAGCATTCATGTGAAAATGACACATATTATCACCAGTCTTCATAGAACATATGCAAAGTAAAGATCTACTGCAGTACCTAGCTTGGGGGGGGGAGAGAGAGATGCTGGGGATCAAACTCAGGGCTCTTGCATGCTAGGTGGGTGTTTTGCCACTGAGCTACACCCCAGCCCAAGAGCATGGGTTTTATAAGTTCACAGCCCTGGATTCAAATCCTACTTGTAATGTTGGGCAAATGATATTTTCCTCCTTCCCTTTCCTCACTTAGTTATCACAAGATAGAATTATTAGTATTTATTTAAGGCATGTATTTTAAGAATCAAGTTAGAAATGCACCAGCATAGTGTCCATCAACAGACCAATGGATAATGAAAATATGGCATATACACACAATGGAGTTTTACTTAGCCATAAAGAACAAGAAAATTATGTCATTTGTAGGAAATAGGTAGAACTAGAGAGCATTATGCTAAATGAGATCAACCAGTCTCAGAAAGTGAAGGGTCGCATGTCTCTCACATATGTGGAAGCTAGAACAAAAATAGGAAGCAAAAAGAACTTGAGTCAAATGAAAGAAAACAAAATAGTGGAAGGGGTTGGGAGAGGGAGGCAAGGAAGGGAAAATGAGGATTGAGGAATGGAACAGTTCAATGCTACACCCATATATGAAGGTTTTACTATCAATCTCACTAACATGTATGGGGAGGGAGGAAGTAGGAGCAGGAGGGGCGGTATATGGAGGCAGATACAAGTGATGTATGCATGTCTGTATCACTTCGAATCTCACTATGATGTGCAATTACATTGCAAAAATAAAATTATAAAATGTGTATTAAATAAGGCTATGGAATTAGCAAACAGCAGTTCCAGAAATCATACCCAGACCTATCTAATCTTAAAACAAAACAAAAAAGTCACATTTTCTACTACATTGACAAATGATTACAAAGCAACATTTCAAATACATTTAATATGTGCAATATATGATGCATATATTCACTACAGTTTGAATATAATCACAGAAAAGAGATGATTCCTATATCTAGTTACGTTTTTGTTATTAGATTAAAAATAATAATTTCTTATAGCCAGAAGGATTTCAGAAGGCTTATTATTATATTGTTTATAAAAACCCAGAATTTGATTTAACTGGGACCTGGAAAAAATCATATTGAGCTTATTTGGAAGCAAAACATGTCAGATAAAAGTATGAAGCAAGAGATAAATTCTTAAGATAATACTAATAGTATGTAGCTTTTTTATCCATTAGGGTCTTACTTTCTGCCTGACATTATGCTTAGGCCTTTAAATTTACTCTCTTAGCTGGGCATGGTGGTGCATGCCTGTAATCCCAGTACTTGAGAAGCTGAGAAAGGAGGATCACGGGATCATGGCCAGACTCAGCAACCTCGTGAGGCCCTCCCCAGCTCAGTGAGACCCTGTTTCCAAATAAGAAACAAAAACTGGTCTGAGGGTGTAGCTCAGAGGTAGAATGCCTCCCCAGTATTACACTTACACACACACACACACACACACACACACACACACACACATTCTTTCTCTTTTTTCCAAATTTAATTTTTTTTAACTTGGTGCAGTGTAATTTTATATCATATTGGGGTATAGAGTGTCAGAGAGATGCTTGTGCATAGTTCTTGGTGCCCTTCCCCCTCCCTTCTCCTCTGGCTTCCACATATAAGAGAAAACATACATCCATTTTCTTGCAAAAGGTGTGATTTATTCTTCTTTATGGCTGAGTAAAATTCCACTGTGTTTATATAACAAAGTTTTGTGGTCCATTCATCCGTTGATGGATACCTAGGCTGGTTCCATAATTTGGCTATTGTAAAGTGTGCTGCTATGAACATGTACAGGTAAGTATTATTATAATATTCTGATTTCATTTCCTTTGGGAGGATGCCCAGGAGCGCTATTGCTGGGTCATATGGTGGCTCCATTCCCAGTCTACTGAGAGAACTCCACACAGATCTCCATAGTGGCTGTACTAGTTTGCAGTCCCACCAACAGTGTAATAGAGTTCCTATTTCCCCACAATCTTGCCAGCATTTATTATTATTTGTGTTTTTGATGATTGCCATTCTTACTGGAGTTAGATGGCATCTCAGTGTAGTTTTAATATACATTTCCCTGATTGCTAAAAGTGTTGAGAATTTTTCGTATATTTGTTGGCCATTTGTACTTCTTTCGAAAAGACTATTTAGTTCTGTTGCCCATTATTTGATTGGGTCATTTGTTTTTTTAGTGTTAAATTTCTTAAGCTCAAGCTGGGCGTGGTGGCTTACGCTTGTAATCCCACTACTTGGGAGACTGAGACAGGAGGATTGCAGGTTCACGGCCAGCCTCAACTACTTAGTGAGGCCCTCTGCAACTTAGTGAGACCCAGTTTCAAAAATTAAAGAATTAAAAATAGGGCTGGGGGTGTAGCTTGGAGATAGAATGCCTCCAGGTTCAATCCTCGGTACTGAAAAAAAAAAGCTAAATTTAAGCTCTTTGTATATTCTAGACATTAGAACTTTGACTGATGGGTAAGTGGTAAATATCTTCTCCCATTCTGTAGACTTTCTCTGTAGATGCTTGATGGTTTCCTTTGCTACACAGAAGATTTTTAGTTTAATACTATCCCATTCATTGATTCTTGTTTTAATTTGTTGAGCTTTCAGGGTCTTATTGAGGAAGTTTCTACCAGTACCTATATGTTGGAGTGTTTGTCCTGTGCACTCTTCTAGCAGTTTCAAAGTTTCTGGTCTAGTTCCATTTTTCTACATATGGATAGCCAGTTTTCCCAGCACCATTTGTTGAAAAGGCTGTCCTTTCTCCAGTGTATGTCTTTGGTGCCTTTATCAAAGATCAACTGGGCTTTGTTTCTGAGTCTTCTATTCTGTTCCATTGGTCTATGTGCCTGTTTTTGTGCCAATACCATGATGTTTTTACTTCTATAACTTTGTAGTATAATTTGAAGTCTGGTATTGTAAATGCTCCAGCATGGTTCTTATTGCTGAGAACTGCTTTGGCTATTCTGGGTTTTTTGTTTTTCCAAATGAATTTTAAAACTGATTTCTCTATATCTGTGAAAAATTACAATGGCATTTTGATAGTAATTGTGTTGAATGTGTAGGCCACTTTTGGTAGAATGGCTATTTTGATTATATTTATTCTGCCTATCCAAGAGCATGGGAGGTCTTTTCATCTTCGAAGGTCTTCTTCAATTTTTTTTCTTTAGTGATTTATAATTTTTGGAGTAGAAGTGTTTCACCTCTTTGGTTAAATACATTCCTATGTATTTTATCCTTTTTCAGGTTATTGGAAATGGAATTTTTTTTGTATTTCTTTTTCAGTGGATTCATGATTTATGTAAAGGCATGCTAATGATTTTTGTAGGTTGATTTTGTCTCCTGCTATTTTGCTGAAACTATTTGTCACTTCTAAAAGTCTTCTGGTTGAATTTTTTCGATTTGCTAAGTAAAGGATCATGTCATCAGCAAATAAAGATAGTTTCAGTTCTTCTTTCCCTATTTGTATTCCTTTGATTCCTTTCCCCTGTCTTATTGCTGAGGATAGAGTTTCAAGTACTATGGTGAATATGAGTGATTACAGTGGGCATTCTTGTCTTGTTCCTGATATTAAGAAAAATTCTGTCAGTTTTTGCCCATTCACAGTGATGCTGGCTTTGGGTTTATTGTACATAACCTTTATGATGTCGAGGTAGGTTCCTTCTATTCCTAATTTCCTCAGAGTTTTTATCAACTTGTGAATCTCTCTTCTTATAAGGTGTGTTTCTTGCAAACAGCATATAGTAGGATTATAAGTTTTAATTCAATTTGATAGTTGATTCTTTTAACTGGGGAGTTCAGGCCATTGATGTTCAGTGTTATTATGGAGACATGATTTTTGCTTCCTGTCATTTTGAATTCAGTTTTTTGTTTGAGGTGAAATTAATGCTTCATTGTTTAGTTGTTCCTCTGGTGGTATTCACTTTCTTTGGTTCCGATGTTTATTATCCATTTTTTCTTTGTGGTTCATTTCTTTGTTTTCTTGATCATCAGTTTGGGTGTCATGACTTCTTTTAACTTTTGCTTATCTTGGAAAGTCTTTATTTCTCCATCATTTTTGAAGGATAGCTTTGCTGGATATAGCAGTCTTGGAAGTTATTTTCTCTAAGGGCTTGAAGTGCATCACTCCATGCCCTCCTGGCTTTCAGTACTTTAGCTGAGAAGTCTGAAGTGATTCTTACTATTTTACCTGTGAATATCAGCTGGTGTTTTGCTCTTGACTCTTAGGATTCTCTCCTTAGCCTCAATGTTGCACATTTTGATTATAATGTGATGTGGGTATGATCTTCTTTGGTCCTGTCTGATTGGAGATCGGAATGTGTCCTGTGCATTGATGCCTCATCTTGATCCAACTTTGGAAATTTTTCTATTATTTCTTTGAAAAGATTCTTAATTTCCTTTGTCTGGGCTTCTATGCCTTCTTCAATGCCAATTACTCTTAAATTTGGTCTTTTAATTTAGCCCACAGATCTTGAATGTTTTAATCCTGCTGTTGTGTTTTTTCTAAATTCATGACTTTTCTTTCAGTATTGAATGTATGATCTTCTAAAGCTAAGACTCTGTGTTCCATGTGGTCTACTCTATTATCTATAGCTTTGAAGGAATTTTTTTTTACCAACACTTTCAGTTCATTCAGGGTTTTTGTTACTTCTTTATGGACTTAGTCCTATATATCCTGAATGTTATCCCTATTTCCTTTTCATCCCTGAGATCTTTGATCATGCTGAAGATCAAAATTCTGAATTTTCCATTTGGCATCCTCTGTACCTCTGTTTCAGTGAGTTCCATTGTTATGGGGTTGTGAGGATTAGTTGTAGTTTTGGTGGACTTCTTCCATATTGTCATGGATTTTAGGGATCTGAGATGGAGTATGAACTAGTTTCTAATCATCTGCTTCTTAGAATTGGGTATTTAAATTCAGCCCGCACTGTTTCAAATGGGTATATAGTCTGGCACAACTAGATTATTTCAGTGTCTGCTTTAGCTGGGTATTTCCTCTAAGATGCTGTGTGAGTTGGACGGGGTTTATTGTCTATTCAACAAGTTGGTCTGTCTTCAATTTGGTAGTATTACTGATACTGGAAGTGTTGTCTAAAGCAGCCACTCTTTTCAGACTTCTCTCCAATTTGTAGGGAGATGTGCCTCTTCTCCTAGTGCTCGCTGTCTAGTGTATGGATGGACTTTGGTGGCTTATCCTCCAGTCTGCTCTGTATTTGGAGTAACTGGCAGCAGAGTATTTATCTCTTGATGTCCTATCTTTGGAGTTTGGACACCTTACAGTAGTCCCTCCTTTTCTGTGGGGTTCACTGTCTGTGGTTTCAGTTGCCCCTAGTCAACTACAATTAAGAAAATTAACTAGAAAAATCCATAAATAAATAATTCATGAGTTTAAAATTGCACACTGTTCTTAGTAGTGTGATAGAATCTTGTGCTTTCTTCTTGATCCTGGCCAAGACATGAATCATCCCTTTGTCTAGCGCATCCATGGTATATACACTACCCTCCCATTAGGCACTTACCAGCTGTCTTGGTTATCAGATCAACTATCATAGATAGTGCCTGTGTTCAAGAAACCCTTAATTTGCTTAATAGAAGCCCCAGAGCACAAGCATAGTGATGTTGGGAATTCAGATATACTGAAGAGAAGACATTAAATGAAAAGGTGAAAGTTTTCAGCTTCATAAGGTGAAAAAAAAGAATTATATACTGAGATTACTAAGATCTATTGTAAGTTATTGCTAATTTTTTATGTGACTAATTTATAAATTAAACTTTATCATAGGTACGTAAGTGGAAAACATACTATACAAAGGGCTTGGTACTATCTGCAGTCTCAAGAACCTATTGGGAGTCTTCTATCATGACCCTTGTTGATAAGGGAGAATACTGTATATCAATTAGTCCACATCCATCTCTAGAGGTCTTAGCCAGCCAGGGATAACATTTAAAAATACAAGAGTCATTTAAACAGCAGATATTTCTCATAGTTTTGGAAACTAGAAGTCCAATATCAAACTTCTGTTAATTTGGTTTCATTTAGGCCTCTTATTCTGACTGTAGACCTTCTTGCTCTGTCCTCTTGAGAGGGAGAGAGAGAGAGAGAGAGAGAGAGAGCACTCTTATGTCTCTTCCTCTAATGACAATAGCCCTTTTGGATGAGGACTCCAAATTTATGACCTCATTTAACCTTTATCACCTTCTCACAGGCCCTGTTTCCAAATACAGTTACACTGGGGAGTTAGGAATTTAACATATAAATTATAGGGGGAGTGCCGGGGTCTAGCCTTGGCCGGTCCAGGGGAATCCCTGAAGGAGGTGTAGGGTTGGTGAAGGAATGAGAGACAGGAGGCTCAGCAGTTCAGTGAAGCTGCAGGCACTGTCTCTGCCCAGTGAGCATCAGACTTTATTTTTATACCTTTTTTACATCAGGAAGTCTTAACACTAACAATTTTCTGCCTAGTACATCATGAAAAATATTTTTTACTTAGTACATCATGGGACTCTTTACAGTGCAGTCATTTACCCACAATAATTAACAACCCATTGTCCAGATGGTCACAACATGTTCCCCACCAATTACTCAGGTTCCATGTAAACTTGGATTTCTTCCCACAATGTCAACTTAGCTCTTTTAATCATTTGCATTGTTCTCAGAAATGTAACGCTGCAGTTATCAGGTGACAGTCATGACCTTACCTAAAGAGCCTCCTACCTATCCAGTAGGCAGGCCTCCCAGAAGCCATAATTGTTGGTAGAGCAGGTCTTTGTTTATGTTCCTCCTTGTTCTGAGCACTAGCTAATATTTTACAGATTGGCAGGCAGAACTTATTATCTGGTTTAACTCCCTTATCCTATAAATTATTTTTATACTGGGAACAACAGTTTTCCTGCATTTTGCCTGAATTTGAGTCATTCTGCGTAAATTAAGTTCTTGGCATAAGTCCTACAATTCCCGTCACCAATCCCACAATTATTAACATTAATAGTAAGGTCACCAACAGGTTAGGCTGCTATTAGAGGATGTCAGCTCTGCGACAAACCTCCTTCTGCTGTGACTTGGTCAAACAGCTGAAGAAACTTTGGCTTCGCCTTTGGCCCCGGCAGGGAAGGACACAATTAAGTCCATAGCACCTTCTTTCTTTAATCTTCCCCACTTCAGAAAATGGCACCAAAATCCCCCACTGCATAATCTCAAATTGTGGGATTTGCTCCTGTTTCTTCAATGCCTTTAATCAATAGAATTTGCTGATAGATTGAATTCATCTGTTTAAGATATCGTGAACCAGTCCACTTCTCTTATTTCTACTGTTTCTACTCTAACTTAAAGTCACTTTACAACATGTCTGTCTCATCTTGAACTTGGACCCTTTCCATTCCATTCTATATTATTTAGTAAATAAATGAGATCATGTCACCACTGGTTCAGAACACATGGATTTTTTTTCCATTATACTTTCTATTGAATGAGCCCCAAGCTAGTACAGATATTTGTGGCCTTATTTAAAGCCTAGGTCTTATTTGGAAACACTTTACCCAGTGCTTTCTGCGGATTAGACACTGTGATCTCTTGGTCCCCACTTATGAAATTTTCCTTCCCAAAGCCAGGCTTGGTGGAGAACCACTGTAATCCCAGTACTTGGAAGGCTGAGACATGAGGATCGCAGGTTTGAGGCCGACCTCAGCAACTTAGAGAGACTCTTAGCAATCTAGCAAGAAGCTGCTTCAAAACAAAAAATAAAAAGGGATGGAAGAGTAGCTCAGAGGTAGAATGTCTCTGGGTTCAATCCCCAGTACCAGTGATATAGGATAGAAGTAAGTAGGTAGAAAGGAGACAGACAGGAAGGAAAAGTAAAATATAACTTTAATATAAGAACCTAGAGCGGAAGTGCTTCAGCCTTTACTCCCCAAACCAATTCTCTTTCCCAGACCTGACTCTCCAAAATTCCTGGGAAATCTGTACATCCTAGAATTAACTAAAAGAAACTATAATTGCCCTGTAACAAGACGGGCATGATATTTTGAGAAACCTATAATTTAGGACACTTTCCAGCTTATCTGTCAATCAGATAATGAAGACCCCAATCAGCCTGTGGACCCTAAGGTTGACCAGGCCACCAGACCACCAGACCACCAGGAACCACCTCAGGACTACTGGACTGAGATCATCCTCCCTAAAGCTGACCAGACTAACAGTCCACCATAAACTGCCTCAGGGACTACTGGACTGAGATCATCCTCGCATACCTCCTCTAGCCCACCTCTCTTGAATGTGTATTTCTTCCCTTTTCCCCAAATAAACCTCTATGCATGTCTCTGGTGCATGCTGAAATTCTTTTCTGGCACGTTAGCCAAGGGCCCCACCAATCCTGAGTTCCTGAGTTGAGGACTTACCCCTACACCAAAATAAAATAAAATTCAATAAAATAAAATAAAAATTTCCTTTCTTCCTTCCTTCCTTCCTTCCTTCCTTCCTTCCTTCCTTCCTCCCTCCCTCCCTCCCTCCCTCTCTCCCTCCCTCCCTCTCTCCCTTCCTTCTTTCTTTTTTGCTTGCCTCCTTCTTCCCTTCCATACAACATTAATTTATTTGCCTAAATCATGAATTTCTTGCCTAAATCCATATAAAGGCATCATTTTATTCCCCATCTCAATTATGACTTCTTCCTAGACTCTCTTATAGTGCCATATAACCTTCACATGGAAATTATCTATAGACTATCTTCCCACTGAGCTTATGTAGAAGTCATATCTTCTTTGTTTGCTTCTGTATCCCCAGTCACAGCAGAGTGCTTGTTATATAGTAGGAGTTAAAAAAAAAACTGTTAAATGAATAGTTGCTTAATTGTTTGGATAGTTGAAAAAAATGTTAGTGAATTAATCTACATTTACCAACCAGTTTCTCACTTTAAAAAAAGGCTGCACTTAACAGTTGACATTTCCTTCAGTGTTACTGGCCATAGATATTTATCTATCAAATAACAGGCATACTACCCTATACCCAGGAGGCACATGGTGGCACAGGTACCACTAGAATGCCAAACATCTTCCATACCAAGAATTGAGTTAGCACAGATTGGCCAGAGGTAACATCTCCTGGCTGGAGATTTAAAAAAATAAAATAATCTTCCTACTTTACTCCCTTTTCTCAGATCAAAGCTTTTGTGGCACAAGTTAAGTTGTTTAAAAATAAACAAATGGCTAAACTATGCTTCATTGCCACTCGTAAATGGAGATTTAAACCTTAAAAAGACAAAAAAAAAAGAAAGAAAAGAAAGAGGAATTAGGTATACTAAGAAATTAATTTTGAGTTGCCAGCTCATGCCTGTAATCCCAGTACTAGGGAGACTGAGATGGGAGGATCACAGGTTTGAGGAGAACCTCAGCAACATAGTGGGACTCTCAGCAACCCAGTAAGACCTCGTTTCAAAACAAAAAATTAAAAAAAGGGCTGGTGGTGTAGCTCAGAGGTAGAATATCCCTGGGCTCAACCCCCAATACCACACATACAAAAAAAGAAATTAATTTTAAAAACAAACTACCCCAAGCTTTCAGATCTTGCTTATTAAAGCCAGTGAAATATATTAAAAGTAATTTGTTCTTCCTGAAATGGGTCAGATACATGCTTTATAATCTCCTAGCAGTAAGCATAGGTCAGAATATATCTTTTTTTTTTGCAAAAACTCATTTCTAAGGGATTGAAACAAATTAGAAATTACTTCTAAGGAAAGATACACAAAATAGTATAACTTTGGAGGAAAAATCACTAAAAGATGGGAGCAAAGCTGTAGAAAAACAGAGTAACCTAAAATTAAGATTTTCCTTACTCTATATACTCTTAAGATGTTTTCTAAGAGGGTTGGCAGAACCCAATTGAATCATGATTTGGAAATACTGACATTTGCTGGCAAAATCCAAATGCATTCTTGTTATATATTATAAGCAACGCCTCCACTTCAGATTTGGGGGGAGAGTGTTATACAGAAACATGTTAGGAATATATAAACCTTTCTTAGTGGAACAGAGCAATCCAACCTCACAGATCTTTTGAGGAAAAAAAGGCTTGGATCTGAGAAGTATCATTCAATTTTTTTTTTTTTTTGTGGTACTGGGGATTGAACCCATGGGCTTCTACCTCTGAGCTCCACCTCCAACCCTATTTTTGTTCTTTATTTTGAAACAGGGTCTCACTAAGTTGTGGAGGGCCTCACATTTTTTAAAGTACATTTCTATTGCACGAGACTGAAAACTATTATCATCATTTGCAAAGACAATTGTCATTGTCACTTATATATTTCCAACATTTCATACTGACTTGGAAGATAAGAAAAAAGGGACTAGCACTTTGAGCATCTTCACACAGATCCATCCAGGGTAGGACAGTTCTAAAGAAATTGTATAAACTCTTTTTTTTCCCTTTTGCAATACTAGGTATTGAACCCAGGGATGCTGTACTACTGAGCCACATCCCAATCCCCCTTTTTAATGTTGAAACAGGGTCTTGCTAAGTTGCCCAGGCTGGTCTGGAACTTGGGTTCCTCCTGCTTCAGTTTCCCAAATTTTGGGGATTATCAAAATTATTATGCATGTATCACTGCATCACCAGCAATCCCTATAATTCATTCTCTCTCTCTCTCTCTGTCTCTCTCTCTCTTGCTCTCTCTCGCTCACTTTTGCTCTCTCTTGCTCTCTCACTCTCTCTCACTCTCTCACTCTCTCTTTCTCTTTCTCTCTGTACTAGAGGTTGAACACAGAGGCGTTCTACCTCTGTGCTAAACCCCCAGCCCTATTTTATTTTTTTTATTTTGAAACAGGGTCTCATTAAGTTGCTGAGGGACCTTGCTAAATTGCTGGGGCTGGCCTTGAACCTGTGATCCTCCTGTTTCAGCCTCCCAAGTACTGGGATTACAGGCATGCATCACTGCTTACACTATCTTTTTTAAAAGGTACTCCTCCACAGCCCCTCTTGTAGGAAGAAACTCATCACTGGTAGCTGACTACGCTAGGTTTGAAGCCAACACATTTAGAATCAATGCAAGAACCTAGTTGAACTAATTACATTCTTCTTCTTGAGAACTGGCACTTGGAGACATGGGGACTATCAGGTAATAATGAACAATTGAATCAGAAATTGAAATGCTAGGGCAAGTAGTAGAATGTCGGACCAAACGAAGCCAAAGAAAAAACAGAAAGAAGCAGAGATGAGAGGGATATTGCATGCTTTAGAAACAGAGAGAGCTAGTTGTGGTGGTGCACGCCTGTAATCCCAGTACTTGAGAGGCTGAAACAGGAGAATCGCAGGTTCTAGGCCTGTCTCAGCATCTTAGTAAGACCCTGTTTCAAAATAAAAAATAAAATAGGGCTGGGGGTGTAGCTCAGAGGTAGAATACCCCTGGGTTCAGTTTCCAGTACAAAAATGAAAGAAGAAAGAAAAAAAGAAAAAAGAAACAGAGTTTTTCAGTTCTATTGTCTGTCCCCAGAGACTTGGCTCTATTTCATTTCTTATCCTTAAATGCCTGTGAAATTGCCTGTTTTAGCCTAAATTAAATTCCCCTTAACATAAGATGGCTTAAATGGACTTTTGTTCCTTGCCTCTTGATCCTAGGATGATGTATTATTTTATAAAAAGGTGTATGTCTGAAGTTAACTCCCCCCTCAGTTCAGTCTGTGTGTGCAAATATAGCTTGAACATGTACAAATGGACTGTTGGCTCCTTAGTCAGAAACATCATTTCAATTGCCAGTGCTCACCATCTTAAACTGACAATGACCACAGAAGGGCAGCTTCCACGGTCAGGCAAACTCTTCTCCAATATCCCCCTTGCAGATATAGAATTCAAACAGTCTTGTTCACTGTCAGGAGGGAGTCAATGCATTTGAAGTTCTGGCTCTCAATGCCGATTTCTTAGCAGTGGTAGGTGAGTGAGTCCTTTAAAGCTCCATCCTAAAATGGCAGGGATCTAAATAACACAACTGAAGCATATTGAGATGAATTCATAACTGTCTGCAAAAGAAATCTCATGCTGACGTCAGTGGGAGCTTACCCTGAGGGCCTAGGAATTAGGAGAGTATTAATAAATTTTGCTGAATTATTTCAATTTGATCTGAAGGTTTGAGTTTTCTTCCTCTCCAAGAGTGGGTTGGAGAAGAGGAGGGTGTGACTATGTGGGAACACTTTCATGTTCCCAGGGTTGTACGTGGAGATTTTACTTATAAAAGTTTGAGTTAGAAAATACTTAGCCCAGGTTTTGATTCCTCTTCATGCCTGGACTCTTGTCTGCTTTCCCAGCTCCTCTCTGGTCTTTCTAGATGATTGTAATTTTCACTGTGTTTTCAGTACTGGTGATTGAATACAGGGGCATTCTACCTCAGAGCTGCACCCCCAGTCCATTTTATTTTTTATTTTTAAAGGTTTTTTTTGAAACAGTGTCTCCCTAGGTTGCAGAGAGTCTTGCTACATTGCTTAGGCTGTCGTCAAACCTGCCATCCTCCTGTTTCAGCCTCCCAAATACTAAGATTATAGTCATAGCCACCATCTCTGGCCAATTTTCACTGATTAACAGTAAAACTTCTGGAAATGACATTGAAATTTAAAAGCAGGTGGCATTGTGGATATTAAGTACTTATTCATTAAGTTTTGGAGTTTTGGCATGAGTTTATGGCCTTTTTCAAATGTTTCTATTAAGAAATCAGTTTGTTTATGGCAGGGTGGGGGTAATTAGACAAAGTGATTGATTTCAGTGGGATCATTGTTAGTCAAAACCTTCTAAATGGGGAAAAAGGAAAAAAGTTTGTAATACAAAAGAAAAGATATGGCTTGGGAAATTAATAACATTTTTCTAAAACTCCATGTGTATGGAATAAGCCACTGTAGATTTACCCATCTGGGAATACTTTTGGTATAGATTAAAATTCATCATTGGAAAAAACATTTTTGTTTCAGGTGTCTTGTCTAATGTTTCTAGTGTCTACTATAAAAATATACACATGATATAGTGTCCAAATCAGGACACTTAGAGAATGAGAGGATATTATTAATAATTATAATTGAACAACAGGTATAAACCAATATACCTCATAAATATGGCCTCTGTCATCACTATTTTCTCCCAAAAGATCAAAATCCTTGAAAATTGTTTTCTCCCAATTTTTCAAATGAAAAAGTTAAAATAGTCTTTACTTAGTTACTAGAATTAATGCAAACATGAATTTTTTCTTACTAGACAACTGAGATTCATCTTGCTTCAGCTTGAAGTCAGTATTAATTCTAAGTAATTTTCTTTACTAGATCTCTTTCCTAGTTTCATTGTCTTATACTTGGTTTTTATTATGAAATATGGTAGATATATAGAAAAAGAACATAAAACAAAAGTCTATTTAAATTCTTGCAAAGGGAAGACCTACATAACAATCGCCCAGGTAAAAACATGGAATACTGTTACTATCCAACACACTTCTCAATAAAAATATTTTCTCAGCCCTGAAAGGAGACCACTACCCACACTAAGGCAATGACTGATTTTCTTTGTAGTTTAACCCTTAAGCATGAGTTGCTAAACATTGTAGTTTAGTCTGGTCCATTTTATTTGAAGTTTATACAAATGAAATCATATATGTTTTTGCATGTCTAGCCTTTTCTGTTAAATATTAACTTTTAAGGAACCAACCATGTTTTGTGTAAATGTACTTGTTCATATTGTTACTGTAGGCTATTTCAAAATTGTCTGAACATTCTACAATGTTTTTCCATCCTACTGCTGGTAGATATTTGGGTTGTTTCTAGTTGGGACCATTTAAAATAATACTGCTGCCAGGCATGGTGGTGCATGCCCATTATTCCAGTATTTGGGAGGCAGAGATAGGATGATCCCAGGTTTGAGGACAGCCTCAGCAATGTAGAGAGACTCTCAGCATCCTAGAGAGGCCAGGTTTCAAAACATAAAATAAAAAGGGCTGGGGGTATAGCTGGGGGAGGTAGAATGCCCCTGGGTTCAAGCTGTAGTTCGACACATACACACAAAATAATACTGCTAAGAAACATTCTTACACGTTTCCTGGGGCATAATAATATGAATGCATTCTGATATATTAGGGTTATAGGAGGAAAGGAGTGCTGAAGAATAGGGTAACATGACTTTACTTTTGACACTTAAGGCTGTTTTTCAAAGTGATCTTATGCAGTGATTCCCACACTTGTAATATCAGTCACCTGTGACTTGTTAAAATGCTCATTCTCAGGCCCTACTACAGACCTCTGAATCAGAAGCTCTGGAGGTCTTTGTTTTAAGAAGTACTCTAGGTTATTCTGATGAGAGCTCAAGAGCAGTGGTTCTTACATTTTTCTGTACACTGGCATTATCTAGAGATCTTTTTAAAAATGCCAGTGCCTAGCTCCTGTGCTCCAGATATTCTAACTTAATAGGTGTGGAGTATGACCTGGCTATCAGGAGTCAATGAATATTTCTGTTTCAGTTCTTAAATTAAGAAGAAAAACCAACAAATAGAAATCTGCCTCTGTGAAGATTCTGATATTGTCCTTGGGGGATGAGGGGCTCAGGCATTTATCTTTATTTGGGTTTGTTTTGTTTCATTTTTAAATGGCTCCCTTGACAGTATGAATATGTAGTTAGGACTCAGGCCATTGCCTTAGAGTGGGGGAATAATGATAGCATCATTATAGATACTCAGCCTTTTCCAATTATCTCTCTCCTCTTTACCATATTTCCATCACCCACTATCACTTCCTTCAACATAGTTCAGCTCATTTAGGACAGTAAAAAGAGAGAAATATAATTCAACTAAGTCATACAAATGTGTGAACAATGAGTAATCTCAGAGTCCCAGAGTTCCTTGTTTCATACTGAATTGCTATCTAAAATGAATGTCTAATTGGCAGAATTTAGGTGGAATAAAAACCTGAAATAAAGGATAATTTGGAGCAGAAGGAACCATTCAGCTCTCTTAAGTCGCATAAAGCATGTTCCATTTGAGAATATGATTTTTTTCCCTTTAAGGTGTCTACTTCTAATTTGTTTTGTGATCTAGTAGAGATTATTTTACCTCTCATTCACCTATTTCCCACTGAATGATGTCCCTGTTCCCTGCAAAATGGCATTTGATGGGACATTTTGACATTATAAAGTACTTTGGACACCTTAGTAGAAAGCAATTATATAAGTTAAATCTATGTCAAGGAGACACATAGACATCAATCTTCTGTCATGTATCCCTCTTTTTAAGAAATTATTTAAAGAAATAATTAGAAATAAAAATCAACTAGATAAGGTTTTATGAGAAACTAAAAAATTATTTAATATTTGACCTTTTATTTAAAGTGTCTTTTAAAGTCAAAATAATTATTCTTTTACTGACCACTCATGATCCCTTTAATGTCTGAAGCGAGGACATAAAATTTTTTTTTCACCACGTTTGTCCCTGATATCTTTGTCACCTCACAGCAATTTGACAGTGTGGCAGATGGTGAGAAATATATTTAATCATTTTTAAAGGCTTGTATTTTTTTACAGCCCTCAAATTAATCAGTATCTACATACAGGATAGAACATCAAAGATTCTCAACCATACTAAATTAAATAAGCAGGCCATTGGCCTGAGGCTATTTTTGTATTTTATGTTCTTATGTTACAAATCACCACTTAACATAGGAGTATATTTTCAGGACTAGAAAGCCAGGTCTGAGCCCATTGCAAGCAGCTGAGTTTCAGCCAATTGCAGACAGCCAACTGATGTCCAAATAAGGCAGCTGTCTAGCTGCAACCAACCAAGTTATTTCTATATTTTATTTCCATTGTTCGGCCTCTAAAAGCTCATTGTGCATACTGGAAGGGAAAGCTCTCTGAACTCCTTTCTGCTTTGAATGCTGCCTGAATCATGAATAGTCTTTGCTCAAGTAAACTCTGTTAAATTTAACTGGTCTAAAGTTTTTAACAACCTAAACCACGTTTTTCATAACTCTGGAGTGATCTGATAGTGAATGCAGTCTGAAGAAGAAGGATCACATTCTCCTCTCTGATTCCTGACTCACATCTCTAGCATGGACTCCCATTCCTTCACTTTGTTGAAGGCAAAAACTCCAGGGAACAAAAAGTCACTGTGCTGACTATTGCTGCTAGATTGGCATGGGCCAGCTCAGGAGGAAGAGGAAGTGTTTGATCCCTGGTGAGAGTTTTCTCTAAAGAGCAACTAAATGCTCTTCCAAGCACAACTCAACCCCAAGCCATTTTCAGCCCCCACCAATTGTGCTGTCTTTTAGTACCCATACAAAAGTTTAATGTGCAATTCAATATAACCTAGATACTTGATTCATTTTTTTCTGGTGAGCTAGCACTGGTAAGAGTAGAGTTGGATAAATTACTGTTGTTTTCAACAAATATTTATCACCTACTATTTGTCAGACACTGGAATAGAAAACTCACAGATGGATAAGAGTGACCTGTATTAGTAACCACTATTCTATTTCTAGTAACCACTACTCTACTTTCTGTCTATGAATTTGACTATTCCAGGTACCTCATAGAAATGGAATCATACAATATTTGTCCTATTGTGTCTTGCTTATTTAGTTTGCCATCATGTCTTCAAGATTCATGTATGTTGTAGCATATATCAAAATTACCTTCTTTTTTAAGGCTAAAATATTACATTGTATTAGTGTATAGGCCACATTTTGTCTATTCTTTCATCCATTGATGGACACTTAGATAGCTTCCACATTTCATCTATTGTGACTAATGATAATATAAAGATGAGTATACAAATAGCTGTTTGATTCCCTGCTTTCAGTTTTTTAGGGTACATACCCAGAAGTAGAATCGCTGGGTAATATGGTAATTCTATTTTTAATTTTTTGAGGAACTTCCATATTGTTTTTCATAGCAGCTATGAATTTTATAATCTTACCACTAATACACAAGGGTTCCAGTTTCTCCATAGCCTCATCAACAAGTATTACTTTCTATTTTTAAATTTTATTTTGGTAATAGCCATGTTGATGGGTATGGAGTGGTATCTCATTAAGGCACTGGTTTGCGTTTTCCTAATGACTAGTGACATGGAGCATCTTTACATGTGTTCATTGGCCATTTGCCTATCTTCTTTGGAGAAATGTCTACTCAAACCCTTTGCCCATGTAAAAAATTTGAATGTTTCTTTGTTGTTGAATTATAGGACTTTAAAAAGTGTATTATAGCTATTAATCTTTTGTCAGATACATGATTCGCAAATAGTTTCTCTCCTTCTCTGGGTTGTCTTTTACTCTCTTGATTTTGTCCTTTAAAGCACAGAAGTTTTTACTTTTGATATAGTCCTATTGATGCTTATTTTCTTTTGTTGTCTGTATTTCTGATGTCATACAGCTTTTGTTCTACATTTTCCTCTAAGAGTTTTGTAGTTTACACTCTCATATAGGTACTCAACCCATGCTGAGTTAGTATTTGTATATGGTGTAAAACAAAGGTCTAATTTTATTCTTTTGCATCATTCTTAATATAAAATTTTCCCAGAACCATTTTTTAAAAAAAGACTTTTTCTTACATTGGGAACTCTTACAGAAAACCATTTAATCATATATGCAAGGGTTTCTTTTGTAATATGCTTTTATTGGTGCATTGTAATCATACATCTTAATAAAATTCAGAGTGATAGGCACATTCATGCACACAGCACTTGGTGAGCTTCCAGAAATCCTATCCCTACTCTCTCCCCTTCCCTGTACATGATATTGAAATTGGCATTGATAACTTCGTGTATGTACATAGCATCAGTTGAAGTATTTCCTTCAAGTCTCCTCCCCTCCCTTTCCTAGACCGCCTCCATCACTCCACTAGGGTTTCTCCTCCTTTATCTAGAGTCCTCTTGTTTCTTAGCTATCTATTTTGTTCTATTTATCTTTAGGTTTATCTCTATTCCAGTACCACTGCATGGATTATTGCTTCATAGTAAGTTTTGAAATCAGAAGTACGAGACTTCCATTTTTTTTTTCCTTTTTAAGATCATTTTGGAGCAGGGCATGGTGGCACACGCTTGTAATCCCAGTGTTTGGGAGGCTGAGACAGGAGAATCACAGGTTCAAGGATAGCTTTAGCAACTTAGGGAGACTCTCAGCAACCTAGCAAGACCCTGTTTCAAAAAAAAAATAAACTAAAGGGGCTGGGGGTGTAGCTCACAGGTGGAATGCCCCTGGGTTCAGGCACCAGTACCAAAAAAGAAAAAAATCATTTTGGCTATTCATAGATTCTAAGATTCTATGAATTTTTGGATGGATTTTTACTATTTCTGTTTTGTAAAAGATCATTGGTATTTTGATCAGGATGGCATTGTATTTGTAGATTTCTTGACAGTTTAGCATTATTCAGTCTTCCAATCCATGAACATGGATGTTGTTATTTTTCTTTTCTTTAATTTCTTTCAGCAGTATTTTGTAATTTTCAGTGTGCAAGTCTGTCACCCCCTTTCAAAGATTTTTCCTAAGTATTATTTTTTAAATTTCTTCTTTGAATTGTTAAATGTTAGTGTATAGAAATACAATTAATTTTTGAGTGTTTATTTTTTTCCTACAACTTTCTTGAATTTGTTTATTAGTGTCAACAGTTTTTCTAACCTTTTATGTAGAATCTTTAGGGTTTTCTATATGTAAGATTATGTCATCTGTAAACATAGGTAAATTTACTTCTTCATTTTTAATTTTGATATATTTTATTTCTTTGTTTTGCCTAATTTCTCTGAGAAGAACTTCTAGTATTATTTTGAATAGAAGGCACCCTTGTTTTATTCCTAATCTTAGAGGAAAAGTTTTTAATCTGTATCCATTGAGTAAGACACTAAATTAATAATATCAGAAAACATAAAATACATAGATCAACTTGAGAAAATATATGAAACAATACAAAACATTGCTAAGATAAATTTAAAAAGACCTAAATAAATGTAAGGCTATAGCATGGCCATGGATTGGAAGAAACTTAATACTTTTGCATTTCAAGGTTGCACCAAAAGAAAATCTAAATAAATATTGAGCTCTAGTCACTGATATACATAGTGAAATTGTTAGGAGGTTGTATAATATTGCATATAATTTACTGAGGTGGATTAAAGATGGTGGAATAGAGGAAGACAGCGTGTTTCGGTTGCTTGGAGAATTGGAACTCTTGGCAAGGAAAAGAAAAGCAGTCAGAACTCAACAGAAGAAAGACAGTTGGACGTGGTGGAATTGTACACAGCACAGAGAGCAGAGGACCAAAGTGAGCTCCAGGTGTCTCAACTGGTGAGCGGAGAGTGGAGGCAGCGCCACCTTGGCGAGTCTATACAGGGGCTAGTGGCTGTCAGAACCCGGCTCTCAGAGACCAACTCCAGCAAAGGAGCAGAATCCTGTTGAGCCAGTGACTGCAGAAAACCATCATCAAAAGCAATCTCATGGCCGGGCGTGGTGGCGCACGCTTGTAATCCCAGTACTTTGGGAGGCAGAGACCGGAGGATCCGGGTTCGCGGCCAGCCTCAGCTTGCGCATGCGCGCAAGCGTTCTCTCTCTCTCTCTCTCTCTCTCTCTCTCTCTCCCCTTAGTGAGGCCCTCCGCAACTTCGTGAGACCCGGTTTCAAAATAAAGTATAAAAAATAG
>PVJS01022782.1:0-30209 GCA_004027185.1 Glis glis
GAGACCGGAGGATCTGGGTTCGCGGCCAGCCTCAGCTACTTAGTGAGGCCATCCGCAACGTCGTGAGACCCGGTTTCAAAATAAAGTATAAAAAATAGGGCCGGGGGTGTAGCTTGGAGGTAAAAATCCCCTGGGTTCAATACCCGGTACTGCAAAAAAAAAAAAAGAAAAATGAAGAGTAAGCATTGGTGTTGAATACGCCCGCTGTGCAAGAGGTCCTGTCACTGAGGGCTGTGTGGGAGGACTGAGGGGAGGAGCTGAGGGGCACATTCAGAGTCCTGGGCTCTTCATTGGGCATGTGAGGTTTAATATTGTTTCTCCCAACCTTTTATTTTTTTGGTTTTTAAACTGGAATCTCTCCATCATCTTGGTTTGGTGTCATGAATTCACTTTGGTCTCTATTAAAATGGTAGACATAAGCTGGACATGGTGGCACATGCCTGTCATACCAGTACTTGGGAGGCTGAGACAGGAGGATCTCAGGTTCATGACCAACCTCCGCAACTTAGTGAGGCTCTCAACAACTTAATGAGACCCTATTTCCAAATTTAAAAAAAAATAAGGCCGAGGGTGTAGCCCTGAGTTCAATCCCCATACCCCCTCCCCCCCACAGATGGCATACATATATGTATATAGATGTCCTTACCTAGTTCACTTAAATATAAGTAAAAATAGTTCTAAGAAAAAAAGCAGTTCTAAGCCAGTAAAGGACAGATGACTTTCAGCACAGGAGATGGCAGCTTCCGCCTAAATACTTATGGTGGAGCAATAGATGTGCTTGGGCTAGCTTTAGGGACAGAGGAGGAGGAGAGGTTGAGGGGACCCAGCTACAGTGAAGAGACATTAGCACCAGACCTCAGATTCCTCACACAGAATATCAGATGCATTAGTCCTTTGCCGCCCTCAGAGACTATGGCCACAAGCATGCATCTTAGAACAAAGCCACAGCGACAGATCCTGTTAGATGTTTTTAGTAAACATTATGTTCATACTATTTTAGATAAATCCATACACGACATTCCCTAATTGCACGGTCTTACTGTCCCAGCCAGTATCGTGCAATGAGAATCCTGTGGATATTAGTGTTGTGGATCCTTTACCTGCTGTGTGTGTGTGTGTGTGTGTGTGTGTGTGTGTGTGTATTTGCCCTTCAGGGCACATATTCCTAACTGGATTGGATGAAACATGTTCAATTAATTAGGAGACACATTTTTTATTGCCAATACCACTATTGGTTTATATCTTGATCACCATAAGGACCTGGTCAATCGGTGAGTTGAGCATAAGTAGGTTATGGCGGGAGGGGAACAAAAGATGTGCCGCCAACACATCTGCTTTTAGGTGTAATATAAAACAGACGATAAGGATGTATAAGAAGCACTGCTGAGGATAGCGCTAGCAGAGCGTGAACAAAAGCCGTGGCTCTTGAGAGAAAGGTAGATGTAAATGAAACCCTGAGTTTATGTATTTACTCATTTATTACAGTACTGGGGATTGAAAGTGGGGGCGCTCTTCCATTGAGCTACAGCCACAGAACTTTTTAAAATTTTATTTTGAGATAGGGTCTCACTAAGTTCTAGGCTGGCCTAGAACTTGCAATCCACCTGCCTCAGCCTCCCACGTCGCTGGGACTACAGGTGTGCACCACTGTGCCCAGCCGAGTCTAGGTTTTATAGCTACACATTTATGACCATCAGAAAAGTCCTTGGTGTTGAAATTCCTGCAAGAATAATAATTTCATCGCTTCAAGGGTGAAACTCTCCAGTTACCAAGCCTAACTTTTCCCACTAAAACAGTTGTTTTAGTATTATTTATTTTTATATTATATTTTATATTATTATATTTTATTATTATATTTTATTATATTTATTATATTTATTATATTTATATTTTATTTTATTATATTTATATTATATTATTTATTTTTATATTATATTTTTATATTATATTATATTATTTATTTTTATATTATTTTTGCTGATATGACTATTTTATTACTGAATAGTGTGTTACATAACAGGGATTCTGCACATGCATCATTTAACACACAGTACAGTGATCACTGTGGTATAGGAGCTCTTTGTAGATGGCATAAAGACAAATATTTTAATTTAATAGTTATATATCTTTTTGAAATACACTTTTATTGGTGCACTGTAATTACCCATCATAATGAGCTTCAGAGTGATGGAAGCACTGCACACAGCACCTGGTGAGTTTCCCTTTGGGTCCCGCCGCGCTCCCTCCCCACCCCTGGACATGTTACTGAGATCGGTATTGATAACTTTGTATATGTACATAGCATTATTTAAGCTTTTCCTTCATCAAGTCTCCTTCCCATCCCTCTCTCCCTTGATCCCCTTAACGTATACTTTCGACTTAGCAAATTCCCCAATTTTCCATTGATGGCAGTGATGTACAGCTTTCTTTTAAGGGTAAGTTAAAAAGTGAGTCAATTTATAGAAAAATTTGAATAAAAATGCCACTGTCTGCTTATGATAAGGCAAAAATGACAAAGATGCTCTGTAAATGACCGGGGGTTCTGTAAATGACCCGGGGTTTGGAAATGATGGGCCAAGCGATAACAGGAGAGTGGTAGGCTCTGGGTGGGTTTCTGATGGCGAGAACACTTCCAGGTTCCTTTCTGGTGACCAGTGCCACACACGTGTAAGGCTGCTTCCCGCCTGGTGCCTCGGGAGTGTGCTTCCCACGTGACACTAATTGGGCCACACAGGAGGGAAACCATGACCCTTCCCTCATTAGCCACATGCTCAGACCAGCTGAGCTAGCTCGCTCTGGGTCACTGGGGTCCCTTGTAGGAAATTACCATTCCAGTGCCCTGTGGCCCTCTTGTAACCCCAACTAATGAATGTCCCCGGGAGCCTAATGTCGATCCTGGGGGAGCACGCGGCTCTCCCAGCAGTGGAGTTGATATGCTGAAGCTTTAACCCAGGGAGAACTAACTGAGGAAGCTTGGAACAATCTTCACAACACCGCGTGCTGGAGAAAGGGAGGAAATAACATTCGCTCTGCTCATCTGTTTGCTGGACCTGGTCTCAGGACAGAGTAGAAGCACCTGGAAGTTAAAAGAGCAAGTTCATCAAACACAAACGGCCTTCGGCGCTCGCTGTATGGGCCCAGCCGATTATATCAGCAGCCCTATGAGGCAGGTGGTATCATCCCTACTTTAGAGATCAGGAAACCAAGGCTTGGAAGGAATTAGTGAAAGAGCCAAGGATTCCTGCAGGATTGCCACCTTCTGGAAGTTACCACACCCTCAAGTTGAAAGGGCAATTTTACAAGATGGACAGCTTGCCAAACTTTTCTGCTTGTGCCCTCTTTTGGGTCTCAGGAGAAAGACTGTCAGCTTGCAAATCATCTTATTTTTCTGGGGCTTTCGTGCCTCCAAAGTTTAGACTTGAGAAGACTTTAATGAGATAAATTCATAGTCAAGGCCAAGAGAAAGCCTCTTGCCCAAGTGTCGGGGAATCCTGGAAAGAAGGGGATGGTGGGCTTTCTCAGTGTGGACTGAGCTGTGAAAGGCCACTATTCACTTTGTCTTCTTTTTAACAGGATGATCGGATCAGCACGCTTCTAGGGCCAAACTGTTGCATGAAACACCTCCCAGCATTCACCTGGCAACTTCCCAGAGCCACACTGGCCTGTTGCCCCTACTCACCTCCCTGGTCCTCTCTAGAAGCCAGGAAGTGTGTGTGTGTGTGTGTGTGTGTGTGTGTGTGTGTGTGTGTGTGTGTGTACTGCCAGCCAAAGAACAACGTTAATCAGAGCACTTAAGGCAAACCACCTTCTGATTTCTAACTAGTCTAAGGGGATGACTTACCCTCAGGATTTCCTGGTTAATGCCTGAGGAACTGGATATTGTAAAGGTGAAACTAACAATAAACTTGAGAGCCAGAGAGATTTTTTTAGAATTCCAAGTTCACTATCTAGTGACAGAAAGGTGTTGCCAAGTCATTTAACGTCACACAGCGTTAGTCCCCTCACCTATGTCATGGGGACAAGATGGTGGTTGAGCGTGAACAACGTACGTGTAATATGCTTGGCACAGGGCTGACGTGCTAAAAAATGACAGTATTTCTTATTGCATGATCTGTTGTCTGTCCCTTCTCAAAGTGATTGAAGAAACATGGTACAAGCTACCAAGGACCAAAGAGGCAAAGATAAAGTTCTTTATTATTGATATAGTTTGGACATTGAAAGTCTCCCAAAGGCTCCTGTTAAAGGTTTATTCCTCTAGGTGGCGCTATTGGGAGTTGGTGGAATCTGTATGAGGTGGGGCCTAGTGGGAGGTCTTTATGTTATTGGGGTATTCCCTTGAAGGAGTCCTTGTGGGACCCCAGCCCTTTTCCCTTTTGCTTTCTGGCCAGGAGGTGAGTTCTGTTCCCTCCCTCCCTTCTTCCCTACTTCCTTTCTCTCTCCCCCCCTTCCTTCCTTTCTCTCTCCCCCCCCCTTCCTTTCTTTCATACTAGGGATTGAACCCAGAGGCATTCTACCTCCAAGCTACACCCCCAGCACTTTTTAAAAACATTTTTTTGTTTTGAAGTTTCTCGCGAAGTTGTTGAGGCTGATCTTGAACCTGCGATCCTCCTGTCTGAGCCTCCCAAGTCCTGGGATCATAAGAGAGCGCCACCATGCCCACCCAGGTGAGTGGCTTTGATCTGCCATCTGCTCCTACCACGATGCTCTGCCTTGCCACAGCCTTAAGTGCTGGGACCTCAAAAACTGTGAGCCAAAGTAAACCTTTTCTAAGTTGACTATTTCATGTATTTTGTTATAGTGGCAGAGAGCAAACACAATTATAGTCTTATTTTTAGTTATTCCTTCTAGTTATTATTTCACATACTATATACTACTTCACCACAGGCTGCTGGGAAGTCAAGCCCGAGACAGGGAGGGGATGGTTTGGAAGGCCTTGGTATGACACACTTGGAGATGGACTGGCACTGTCCCCTTCTACTCTGGCATTCCAACCTAACACCACAGGCTTGTCTGTTTATCGTAACTTTGCTTCTGACTCAAGGCCTACTTGCTTACAGTCTTCGAGTGGAGGCTCAGTTCGGGTCATAGAATCGTAAGAGCTACTACCTTTCTCACAAATGCTCTTTCAGGTATCAACATTGGGTGGAGTTGAATTGTTTCAAAGTGACACAGTTGTTGAGAAACATGAGCTTCAAGTTTTTTTCTGGGGGCCATCACTTGCCAGTAGATGGGAAGAGGACAGCTGGACATGACAGTCTTCTCTGTAGAAAGGAGGGGCCCTGAGCCTGGCATGGTGGCACACACCTGTAATCCCAGTACTTGGGAGGCTGAGACATCCTGTCTCACAGGATCACAGGTTCGAGGCCAGCTCAGTCACTTAGTGAGAACCTGTTTCCAAATAAAAAATAAAATAGGTTTGGGGGTGTAGTTCGGAGGTAGAATGCTCCTGGGTTCAATTCTTAGTAACACACACACACACACACACACACACACACACACACGAGGCAGTCAGTGGGCACTGGAAAACTTTTTCTCCACCACTCTTCTCCAAGCACATTTACTACTCGAATGCCATTCATCAACCTTCCTGAGCTTTGAATTACAAAAATTCAACATGGGTAAGAAAGGTCCCTATTTCCATCAAGGTGATTATAGCGTGGTTTCTCTTGATCATCTCAGTCCTGGCTGGTGAACACTGAAGTATGAATTGCAGCTGTGACTGGAGAGGGGGAGACTCAGGTCCGTTGGGGACCTCTAGTTAGGCAGTTTTCTTTAGCCCACTGCCACCTAGTGGTAACTAAGAAGACTGACAGCGCTTCACTACACCCAAGGACAGGATGGTGGCCAGGAATTTCTTGTTCCTCGCCACTCCAGTCTGGGAAGTGCAGGAAGAGTGACGGATGTGTGCCATTCTACTGGCCTGGGCTCCCTTGCCAATATTCAATGATCACTGTACATTTTAAGTGTCAAGCTGACTCATGCCTTTTTGATCAGAGGTCTCTGTGATACAAAACAAGCCAGGACCAGACCTGGAGCCTGTGGTCTTGTCTCCTCCTCCTCCACTGTGGTGGTCAGAAATTTCAGGTACGTGGGCTGAGCCCAAGTCAATGTAGCCTTTAAAGTGGGGAACAGCGTCTTGTCTCCACAGTAAACTTGAGGTTTTCCCTCGTAAGAATGTTATTTTTATTTGTTCACCTTATCAGGCAACTTAGTTCTGGAAGCACACAGAAAAGATGAAATAATCAATGTGGAAGTCGTTGGGCAACTCAGCTTCCTGTACATGCAGAGGACAGCTGGTGGAAAATTCCCATATTTCTGGCAGCATGTGAAGATCAATTAGGCAAATGTGGTCAAGCACTTAGGGGGAGCAGAACTGACGTCAATTTCAGCAGATGAGGAAGAGAACAGACTAATGCACAGGGCAAGTACCACGGCTCGGGGCTTGAAAGAGAGAACCCATAATGTGGGCCAAGTTCCTTTTCTAAGCACGAACCTCAAATAATCCTGGGGAGAAAACTCTCAAGAATGATGATCTCTATGTGTGTTCTTTGGTACAGAAAAGGCACACGGTCACAATAATGAACCCGCAGAAGGCTTCAGATGTTTTAACTTTCTAGACAGGTGCCATCTCTTGGTAATGGACTGCCCCCCAATCAGCAGAGACAAAGCGTTCGGTACATCAATACAATCATATTTATTAGTTTCCAGACTCCATAGGACACATACCTAAAGCAGAACATTGCAAACTGATGTTACTAGCAGCAATCCTTCCTAGACAGGAAGGGTTTCAGTTAACAATTAGGAGTACTATAAAGATGGGATTACAATCATGGTTTTTCTTTTAGCAGCTGGTATATGAATACTGAAACTATAAACACACACAGCCATCCAGCTTTAGCCTTGTCTAAATAAACATTAATAAGTGACGGTGCAGAGGGGTAGCCCCAGGTTGCCAGATAGACGGCTGATGTCTTTAGATGTCAGCATGGAATAAGCAAATCACTTTTTAAAACATGGCTTACTATCTGCTTCACTGTTAGGACAACAGAAAAAGAAGTGAACAGCTGCCCTAGAGCCTAGCTCAACATATGCAGCAGGATAATCATAGTTTAAATAATACCCCTGAAAATTTCTCAGACAAATTCTCACAGCTCTAAAAACATAACATCAGACATAACATCAGATATTTACTCCAAAGGACTAAAAATCAAAAGCAAATGCAATGTATTGGGAATAGCTTTTATAGCTTTCCTAGGGGACAGTTCCCATCTTTCAGAGAGTGTTTTTAAAGGAGCGGTAACTCTGGTAGCTTATCAAACTACTTTTTATTCTAAATAAATAAAAGACCAACTGAAGGTCTCAGGTGTACTTCTTCTTTCCCTAGCTCTTCGAGCCATCCAAAGCCATTTCTTGACAGAGAGCTTTCATTTTTATTAGAAGAATGCAAGAGAACTTACAAACATTTGAAAAATACTCAAAACACTGAGAGTAAAGAAGGCCCAACCCTTCTTCAGAGCCCAGAAAATTGTCACAGGAACCCTGAAGGCTTAACTTAAATCCATCATCTAAACTTGCCAGAAAATAACAGCAGCCTGCCCACCTTTGCAACCCAGGTCCAGATAACGATGTTGTTGCCTTATGACCACTGAGAAAGGCCTTCAGGGAGAAGAAAAACACAGATTGGTGAACACTAGTTACTGAATGGCGGTGGAAGCATTCTATAACTGGCGTAGGAAAAGAAAAACGAAAACAGCTGCAAAACGATTATATTTACACCACGATACTCTTCTCTTACATGAACCTTGACCTTTCCACAGCAACATTTCATTCATAAAAAATACATAAAAGAGTGGAAAGCTTTGGGGCAGCACCAGTGACAGCTAGCTGTCTTTGAATCATTTTAATTTTTTCCTAAAGGCAAAGTTTAGAGAAAACTTAAGCAATTTACACAACCAATTCTGTTTCATGATTTTGCCCATGTTGACTGTCATCGAAATAGTGCAAATAGAAATACAAATACCCATTCTGTATTAATTTATGTTTCTTTTTCTTCTTTTTTCTCATAGACTTCTGTGAGGCTCATGAGGATCAAGGGCAGCTCGTGGCTCACGACATCTCCACAGGTACCACTCGACTTTTCCACCCCGAGGACAGACGGAGCTGCTCCTGATGTGCCAACATCCGAGAGCAGGGCTTTCTGTGCACCTAGATCTTAATGTTAACGTCGTCTAGGCTTCTGGCTTGAGGTGCACCGTGCTCACAGAGCACGACCGACCAGTCATAGCTGCCTGCCTCTGGTCATAAGGTGGTCCCTGGAAGGAAGCACGGATGCTTCCCAAACACTAAAGCGAACAGCCTCAGCAACGCGCCGCTAACGGGAGTGCAGAACACTTCTACGCAGAGTGGCCTGTGGAGTTGTTCTGGGTGTGCAACCGGACCTTCCATCTCAGAGTCACTTGTTGTCGTCTACCCAAGCCAGACACTCCTGAGAAGAACGGACCAAGTGCACAGGTTTGTCCTGTGAATGGTCTCGGAAACATACTCATGTGCCTAGAGATTACTTTGAAGAATCAAAGTTGGACGTTCAAAGATAAGTTCACGAGCTTCCCCAGCCTGAACCCCTGGAGAATCCGGGGACCAGTTTGGCTCCACTTCAGCCCCGCAGGGCCCTCTCAGGTGAGTTGGAAGGGGGGCGTCCAGTGCTCGACTATTTCTCTCCCCTTTCCTTCTCCTGAGGAAGACTTCAGTTACATGCACAGCAGCGTTTTATCTACTTAGTTATTTATTTCTGGTGCTGGGGATTGAACCCAGGGCCTCACGCATGCTCAGCACTTGCTCTACTGCTGAGCCATGCCCCCGGCCACCACAGCAGCTAATTATGACCTAGAGGATCACATTTGTTGAGCAGCAATACATTATTAGGACCTATTTTTTTTCTTTATTTTTGAAATTTTTTCCAATTTATTATTGGAAAAGGCAATAATTTAAAAAATTGACTTCTCTAAAAATAATTAACATACTTTGTACAAAATGGCACACTTAACTAGACAGTTTTCATTCCAGAATCACTATCCAAACAAAACAAAAAATGGGGTTACATAGCGTAAGATAGATCGCACACAGTTTAAAAATACTTTTCATAGCCAGAACTGTCATGTTGGGGAGAAAATAGTAAATCAATCCTTATATGGATATATGAAAGTTATACATAAACATAAAAACTGGTATTAAATATTAAATTAGGTTAGATTTAATCAGGCACTGGAATGAATGGAAACTGATTGTATTCCTTTTGATTCCAAATTTCGACATTATTAGGAAAACAGTGCCCATTACAGCTTGTAGCTGAGGTACAAGAGGGCAGAGAGATGACAGCACACAGGGGAGACTGACTGGTAGAGTGTAGGCAGCGCTGCCTGATGATTAAACAAGACAACTACTAATTTGGGAAATAAAAGAGTTTTGGACACACTAGTTAGAAGAGGATTTAGACAAATTGATTCCAAAGATAATTGTTGACTTGAGTTTGTAAACTGGAACCTCTATAAACGTTATAGTATCTGATCTGGCTCTAGAATATACTTTGCCATACAGTTAAAAATAAAAACAAGCAGACAGAAAACAAAACAACAAAAAACTTCCACAAGTTCTTCTTTGGGGATGTGTCATTTTTAGATGCTCATTCTCCCTTTGGTACCATCACATAAACCCCTTGAGAAGTTCAAGGGAATTCTTTCTGATAATTATCAGAAGAAGGTGGGGGTTGGGATATGGGGGAAGCAGCAAAAAAGGTCCCTCCCCTCTTACTGAATACATTCTTCTGAGAACTTCCACTGTCCCTCCAGGAGGAGTGGAATGTGGAAAACGGTTCCTGACATGTTCTCTGCCGTCTGACGATACTTACAAGTCCATGATATGACACCAGGAAGCCTCCTTTCTTATATAGCACCTGCCTTGCTCATAAGATGTAGAATTCTTACAGAGCTATGAAATAGATTTTGTAAAAATTATTCATGGCACTTAAACATGTTTAGAGGCTGTACAATGCCTTCCTAAAATTCTTTGTCACAATGCCCCTGTGAGGTAGGTGTCTCATGGGAGAAACTGAGGCACAGAGGGGTTAAATCTGCTTGTTGTCTGATAAGCCAAGGTCCAGGTAGCAGCAGAACCAGGCGTCCCAGCTCCCTAGACTTTATTCACCTTGTTTCTCAGGAGGCTTAGCTAAGTTACACAACAAATACAGCAGGGGAAATTTTCCTTTTCATACATTTTAAGTAATTAGCTGTTTCTTATTTACACTTTGAACATAAGTTATCTAAGATAAAGCAAACATAAACTAACAAAACAGAAGCATCAATATTGCCTAACAGTCTGTGTCAAGATGCAGCCTATTCTGCACTGGTGGTTGAGAAAGCACGTAATAATAAGACGACGACTCAAGTAGGAGCATTCATGGGTCCTACGGTGCTCCTGTCACTCAAGCCAGGCTGTAAGGTGTCGCTTTAGACAGTACCCACTGTACTTTGCAAGAACCTCTTTGGCCTAACACAAGGGAATAAGACTACTCCCCCTGTTTCATGGTCAAACCATTCTGAAAGATATTCTACACAAGGCCAGCCCCACTTGGGAAGGGGAGTCTCAGCCACGTGATGTGTTGCTGAGTTCATGCAGAACTCTTTGGAGCTAGGTATGAAGGTCACAGTCTCTTGCCACAAAGCTGACAGGACAGTTCACACACATACGGAGGGCAATACCACAGGGGACATGCACTAGCACCATGCCATAGAAGTCAGAGAGAAGGACACGAAGCCACCACACAAGCATGGTAACGTCCCGTCTGATACGCCATTTGCAGAGGCGACCTCTGGTGAGGGGGAGACTGATGGGTCCTGCATTCCCTTCCCTAGTGAGGACAGGCTTCAAAACAGAGCATTCATTGCTGGCTGCTCTGAGCACAGCACCTATCTAAAGTTCACCCTGGCAGAAGGTGGTAACTTTCCTAGATCTTATAGCAATTCAAAGATGATAAATTTCATTTCTTGATGAGGAGAGAATGGTGTAGGGCAAAATTCAAAGGTCAGCTACGAGACGCGGGTGCAGGGCTCCAGGCAGTTCACACTGCCACACTGAGAATCACATTCATGAGTACTCGGGGCACCCGCTTTCAGAAATGAGACAATTGTGTTTGAGATCGTTTTTCTCTATTGTCTCTGGGAGTGAATTCCACTCATTACCGTGACCCCTCAGTCAAATGGAAGAGCTTACACTTGGCTTGGGAGTTTGAAGTAGACCACGACACCCAATTAGAAGCATGCACCTCTGCATGGCTTCTGCCTCCATACTAACTCACATGTCCACACCCCGAGGCCTGTCCTCCCCTAGAGCTCATTTTCCAGAGGCTTGAGCCTGCTCTGCCCTCTGCATGTGCAGGACCAGAGGGAAGCATTCCAACTCAGAGTTTCACTGGGATACTAGGATACAGCACAGTAGCAAGTCATGCACTTTATTTCTACAAACCGAAGCCCAAGGAAGGCTGAGCCGGTTACTGTGCAAGATGAACCAGCAGGACATTCTCTCCTCGAATGAAAATCTGATTTATGTGTCGAGTGAATACCTGCTGGTAATCTACCTTGGGCTTTCGCTTTTTCTTACGGGTCTGACCCCTGGAAAGGGTGGTAGCCCTAGAAAAGGTACCTCCCGCACTGGACTCTTCTGTCCGTGTAGTCCTCCCTGACAGCTCGGACCTGGACTCCTCCCTTGCAGATGCCTGCAGGGAAGAAGGGACCGAGCGGGAACGCCTGCGTGAGCCCCGGTCAGTGTCTCCTCTTCCCCACACCGAAGCCACCTTCCAGGTGGACGTCTGGGAGTGTCTGGACAGGGTGGAGTCCTCAACGGCCGACCTAGAATCTGCTTCTTTCTTGGAAGAATCTTGAAGTTTCAGCCTATCAAATAGCTGTAAGGAAAGCAAGGACAAATATTAGCCTTCTCTTTAACCTTCAACATCCTTTTTTAACATACGGGGGAAAAAAACCCAGATTCCTTAATTATGCTCTATGGACTCCCTGCATTGCAATTTTTAAAAAGTTAGCAATGATTTTGGTTTCTAGCCATAACTCAGATAAATTGATAAGTATGTTAAGAGAAAAAGCACCTGCTTATTTCTGTGACATAAAGCTAAAATATTTAAGCCTTATCAATGGTAACTTACTACTCAAATATGCAGGTTAGAAGCACAGATGCATCTGAGATCAGCTGGCAGCGGGAGATGAGAGACTAATGAAGGCCCTGGTTTACAGAAAGAGGGCTTTTCCTCTGGCACATCCTGGTCACTGGGCTCAGTGAACTTAACTCCTGAGTTAAAAGCAGGATGGTACCCAGGAGGTCAGAGGAAACTGCTTACCCGAGTGAGAGTCAACGAAGAATCCCGCTCATACGCTTTGCCTAGAACAGGTTTTCGGTAGGTCTCATCCACATCCGTAAGTGCCTAGAGGAACAGCCCAAAGGGGAAAAAAGGAGGCAGAATTTAAAAAATATTATTTTTATAGCTTTCAGGGGGAAAAGGCAGTATAATATCTACTTGTAGCAGACCTAGACTTAACAAGTGCCTCAGCTCTTGGGCACAAGAAAACAGTAATCCCTGGTATCTCCTGCATAGGATTTCCAAGCTGTTACCACCATATAAGAAAATGCATTTCTCCTGTGGGTGCTAACGGCCTCTGTAACTGCCTGGTAGAGGTTCGTCAGTTTCAGTTAGTTGCATATATATCCGGGAAGTTTATTAAAATCCAAATCCAAGCCTACTTTCTTAGAGACGCTGATTGAGTGGGTATGGGAGGTAGCCCAAGAACATTTGGTTTAAACCAGAAACCCCAAGTGATTCTGATGCAGGACAGCCATAGGCCACACCCCTGGAGACACTACTGCCTCTTATGTCGTATGGCAGCAATTGACAGTCCAGGCAGGGTTACACGCAGAATTACTGGTGAGTTCTCATCACCGAGATCAACCTCACAGGACAACTGTCAGGATCAAATGAAACTGTGTAACAGAAATTTACTCTGAAAATGTAAATCAACCTACAAATATAAGCTGAAAGTATTATTATTGGCACCACTATCAACAAGCACATATTCTGAAATCCTTTCTCCTCAAAAGTAACATTATAAAAGTGTTTTTTCCTACATTTTAGAAATGAGAAATCTGAGGCTCAGAGCAATTACCTTGCTTCCAGTCACAGAGCTCCCAAGTGGAGAAGCTAGGTCTACAATTTGATACTTGGATTCATACTCCATAATGGTTGAAAACATGGTCTTTGGAGTCAGAAAGACCCAGGATAAAGTCTGGTACTTCCACTTAGTAACAGTGTGTCCTGGGACCAATCTTCCAATTTCTCTAGATTCAATTTCTTCATTTGTGAAATAGCACAGTAATAGAACCTACAATCCATCTATAAGATAATGTGTAAAGCCCTTAGGACACTATCTGGCACATAGCAAGTACTCGATAAATGTTAGCAACTACTGGTATTATCCGGGAGAATGCAAAGATGGGGAAAAGGAAAGTTGGAGATGAAAAAGAAACACTAGGAGGCCCTGGTGGTTCTTCGTTAACTATAACATATCCCTTCTTCCCTGAACCGTCTAGTGAGACACTGAGCCTCTGTAATGCTGGGGGAGTGTGGTAAACTCTTTCTAAGGAAACACCATGCAAAGTACTTTGCTTATTAATGTCTGCTTCACTTCTATCCTTTCTATCTGCCCAAATACTGCAGAGTGAAATTCTTTTACACAAACACCCAGCACCAGGCCCGGCCAAAGTGGTAAGTGAATAAATATTTTTAAATGAATAAAAGAACAGTTGGTAGGAAATCAAGTTAAAATTACTAAGTAGGTGAAATAATTATTGCTTAAGGCTGGGTTTTTCAACCTTGGCAATAATGACATTTTGGACTGGATGATTCTTCATAGGGGGGCTGTCTTGTGTATTGTAAGATGTTTAGCAGCATCTGTGGCCTCTACCCATTAGATGCTAGTAGTATCCCCTATCACAGATGTGACAATCAAAAAATAAAAATAATAATCCCCAGACATTGCCAAATACCTCTGGGTGGGAAGGAAGTGTAAAACTGTCCTGGTAGAGCACCCACTACCTTAAAGAAAAGAAAGCAATAAAAATAACTTCTTGTTGTTGTTGTCGTCCAAGAGTGAATAAAGATTTTAGTTCTTCTGAGAAGTTGTTCTGTAGGTTTTGCTTAATAAGGTTACTCAGGTCCTTTAGACAAATAAAAGATTTAATCTCTAGTAGGTTCTCCAGCCCCCTTAAGAAAGATTAATTACCATGTTCCAGAACTTGTCAAATGCAACAAGGAAGCCTGTGCAGACGCCCCGGAGCCCCTTGAAAGTGCGGATGTGCACGTTCACCTTCACCCCCTCCCGGATACAGCGGTGGAGTTCACCCAGGGGGCTGCCTTCGTGCACTGGGACAAGAGAAGAAAAGTCAGACCGGTAAGAACATCGCCTTCATTCCCAGAATTAGCAGCTAGGACCACTCAACCACACCCTGCAGTACAAGACCATACGCACCGTGACAACTCATTTCCAGAACTTAAGGCCCAACGGGCAACATGGGTAGTAGAGCCAAGGCACACTGAAATGAGACCAGATTCCAACAGAAGGTGCATAAGCCATAGATATGAATAGCACCTAAATGTTCCACTACCTGTATATCCTTCATCCTGTGATATCACATGTTCTAAGATGGGCCATCATTTAAAAACGTTCGCAGGCAAAAAAGAAATGTTGCGTTAATGTACACATGAGAAGCTAGATTCTTCTCAATCCTGTGCTTTTAGGCCACATTTCAGCATAATTCTCATGAATGACATGCCTAGCTTAAGCTTTTCCAAGAATGGAAAACCTTGTTCACATGTTTGAAGGAAATGAAGTGTGTAACACATCTGCCTGTAAACAAGTGTCATCTCTCCAAGAGAAGGGTCCTTCGGCCCCACCGACCTGGGCCGCTGCAAGCATGAGCTCTCTGGAGCCGCTGGGGTTTGGATGCTCATCATCTTTACACTAGGAGGGCAAGGCTGCTTGCATTCCATTCCTCGAGGGTATAAAGGGCACCCGCTGAGCATCTGGCTCCTATGAGGTTGCTAATAAGCCATGTGAAAAGAGCAGTATGACAATGTAAAGGAAGACTAGCAGGGCTCTAACTGTCAGCTCCAGTGTGAGTGTGCCGTGCTGGGGATATACCCAGGGCCTCGCTCATGCTAGGCAGGTGCCCTACCACTGAGCTACATCCCCAACCCTTTCTTAAAATTTTATTTATTTATTTTTTAGTCAAGTTGAAGTCTATTATTATTACTATTATTTTTAATACTTGTATTAAAAAGTATTAAATTACTATACTTTTATAGTCTCACACCATAATGTAAATCATAGTGATAATGACATGCATGCACACGGCACAGTCTTACTCAGTTGTTCATCCTGGCCACGAACTTGCAGTCCTCCCACCTCAGCCTTTCGAGTACCTGGGATTGCAGGTGAGTCCCATTGCCCCAAGCCCACATTTCAGTTTTTATTATGAGGGAGTCCCTTCTTGGGGCTTGGGAACAGGGATGGATTTTTAAAAATCTCATGTTAACTTTGCTCTCATGATACGCTGGCTCTGGTATATATAATATCCCAAAGAACCTCCCCACAGGCGCATACACACAGGCAGTTTTGCTCTCCCACATTTGCAAGGCAAAATTCTTTGGACAGTATTTGTCATTGATAGTAAACATTTTTTAAAAAATCGTTTGTTTCTTGTCGCATAAAAGAGGACAGTCCTGCACTTCTAGATAACTGAGTTGGTTCCTTTTGACTCTTACTTTATCCTCATTCATGAGTTGGTGTATAAATGATGGTGTATAAATGCAAGAGAATACACTTGGAGGAAAATGACTTAACAGATGAGAAGTAGGAGTTTATGTCAGATTGAAAATTTGGCAGTAAGGTACAGTTGGAGGCAAAGTGGCAGAAACAGTGGAAAGGAACAGGAAATCCTTGGCCCGACATTTATCATCTCTCTCCTTTAGTAATGTTTTAAAGTCCTCTGAGCGCTTGATAAATAAGGGTGTACGTGTGTGTGTGCCCACATATATCTGCTGGGTGAAATCGGGTCTTACAGACATTCAGGTCATCATAACTGGCGAGTAATTTTTTCCTTCCAAGTGCAAGTTTCTTCATTGATAAAATGAGGTTAGACTAATTTCTAGATTAATTTCAGGAATATGTCTCTATAATTCAATTTATTTTTTCTTTCTTTTTTTTTTTTTTTGCAGTACCAGGGATTGAATCCAGGGACATTCTACTTCTGAGCTACACCCCCAGCCCTATTTTTAGTTCTTCATTTTGAAACAGGGTCTCACTAAGTTGCGGAGGGCCTCACTAAGTAGCTGAGGCTGGCCGCGAACCCGGATCCTCCGGTCTCAGCCTCCCAAGTACTGGGATTACAAGCGTGCACCGCCACGCCCGGCTCTATAATTCAATTTCTTAGAAACTGGTCACAGTGCCTGAATTATTCCCTTTCCCTACACATACATACTGCCTCTACCCCCGAAACATACATGTTTCTACAAAGAGTGGAAAGATCAATCTTTTTCTAACTTGCAGAAAATAGGGATATTACTATACTTATTCCGCTACCACCTCCACCCAAACAGAGAGAAAGGACTACTGTAATTAAATAAATGGCAAACTCGGGTATTTCCTCTCTTACATCTATAATTCTCTTTTCATCTCCCCTCCCCAAGATTTAACAAAGTGTAATTCCAGACAGCATTTCTCTCCTTGTGTGATAAAAAATACAACACTAGCACCACCTATGAAAGCAAACTGTAAAGGCAAAAATGAGCTCCCCATTCTAAATCAGTATGCACATTCTCTTTCACAGGCGTCTTTGGGACAGATTCCAACCAAGTACAAGCCAGACCTCTAAAACTTAATTTAGAAAAATAGCATATGCCTTAGACTTGAAGAAAGTTATTCCAAATCCCCTTCTCTCCTGCCACTACTCGTGCGCTACATCCTTCCGAATCCAGGTCAATTTTAGCCGACCCTTCTTTCTTCTTGTTTGTGACCATCACTACATTCAGACAACAGATTCTAAGGAACTAAGACCTGTCCTGTCTTTTCTCTTTCCATAACACAATTCAGTCTGGAGCCTCTTCAGACGACCAGCTTCCTAGCTCCCCCAACTCACATCCACAACAACATTATTTTCACTGCTGCCATTATTAAGCATTACCAGGGCGATGCATGAACCGGGCCCTCTGCTAAGTTTAACTTTGCATACATTCTCTTATATATTCCTCACAGCAGTCCTATTACTACTGACAGTACTATTACTTCACCCCAGTTTATAGCCAAGGAAACAGGCTCAGAAAACATTTAAGTAATCTGCTCAAGGTCACTTAGCTAGTCAGTAGCTAAACCAACCCTCAGTACAGGCAAGTATAGAACACACAGCAATCTGACTTGGGGCTTTTAATTATGCCAGTCTAAAAAGAATAAGAACCACCCCAACAACCTACAGTAACAGTGACCTTTGACATGTATTGAAAACTGCCCTGTTTACTAGGGAACATTACTGTTGCAAATGTTTTAACTGTGTTAAACAATTTAATCCTTGCCATGATAGATGCTATGACTGTTTTCATTCTATAGATGATGAAATGAGGCCTAAGAGTGTTTGTAATTTGCCTTCAGTAAAATAGCTGGAAGCTGGAGGAGTCAGTGTTGGAACCTAGGCTGACTCTATACCTTTGTCAAAACCCACTTTAAAAGGCTGAGTTTTGCTACATGTAAATTACACTGAATAGACCTGATTTTAAAAAAAATTATTATCCTCAACCATGCCCATCCTTCACTTCAAGACCTAAAGCTCACCCCTTCCAGAACTCTAAGAAAGCGAATCCTCACCTATGCTTCTGCCCGGGTTTTTTTTGCTTCCTGAAGGTCAACTCTTTGTGACGTCAGTCCTCTCTATCATGGTGCACCCAACTGTTTCTAGTGCTATGATTAAAATTCTCAGTGACTAGAGCACATTCTCTGAGATCTTGATTCCAAGCATATATTTAATCACAGAAAGAGGACAAAGACAGTCTCCCACACTGTCATACTGATAAAATAAAGCTAAAACCACCCACCACTTAGACATGTTTCTTTCCCTTGACAATCTCGGTAGCAAAGCAATAACTGATAGAAATAGAAATAAATGTTACAGTCTGAGACTTGAAGTGCATTTCAACAACCAAATAGTGGCAAAACATATAGACGACATAAGGTCCACCTAGACTGCTCTCATTTTAGGAATATGCACACTGGCCTTGTGTTACTGCTGGGCAAGCAAGCGAGGATAAATCCTAGCTTGGGCAGGGATGCCCAGCATGGTAAATTATCCAGCACAGGAACCCATAACCGCACACAGCTTTTCAGGACGCTTCTCTCTTAATAAACACATTTCTAGGAACCAAGCGAAATGGTCTCTTGCTAAGCACACCCCTCCACTCACAAGGAAGTTACTTAATAATGTAACAATTTAATTATCAGGATACAGCTGCTCTGAATGGCTAAGTAGGTCATTGTGTTCACAGGGCAGATGTCAGAACTGCTTGCCAGATGACAAAAGATACATCCCTGGGCTGCTTGCATTCCACTTAGACAAGACCCAACTCACACGTTAGAACCTCTGCTGTTTACAGCTTTACTCTGAGGATCTATTAGGAAGCTCCAAGAAATTCACCAGTGCCATTTACACCTTTGGAACTTAAAATAACCTGCGCATATGGTAATATGAACCTGACAGACACAGCCCTGTGCCCAGCCAGGCAGAGTGGCTGTACGACAGCGCCTGTTTCAGGGGCATCCTGTGCCTGCTGCAATCCCCCACTTGTGATAGAGTAATGTGAACATATGTCTCTCAAGACCCTGCAGCCCTTCTCCGGCTTAACTGTACCCGGAACGAGCTGTCACTTCCTGTGCAGGGGTTATGAGATGATGTCCCCCGTGCTGTCTGAACAGATCTCTCCACACTTCATCTGACCCCCAAATCCCATTGACCACACACTCTCCTTCCCCTCACATTAGCTGTGGTCGCCCCCACGACTGTACGCCCCACGGTAGCTCTGTGGTCCCCAAGATCTCCCGTCACTTCTGCAAACCTATGTCCCCCCTGCTCAACTACTTCCAGACCCCACCATCTCTTTAGACCCTCCATCATTCCTGCGGACCCTCGCTGCAGGCTCGTCACGCCCCTGTAGACACCTCCATGGACCCCATTACCTTTGCACACCTTCCCCATGGCTCCTTACGATCCACATTGCCTTACCACTCCCCCGGGCTGCTCCTGCAGACCCTTGGTGACTCGAGGGGACCCTCCCACGCCCCCATTACCCACATTACTGGGGCAGCCTCCCCTCGGTCGCAGGCATCCCCGCAGACCTTCCCACGACCCGCCCGGCCCGCGGGACTCACGGGGCATCCGCGTGAGCACGTTGCGCGGCGCCTTCCTGCTGCGCCCCGGACCCCGCCGCTGCGCCCCGCCGGCGCCGTCGCCTTCCTCCTTGACCACCATGAGGCGGCGGAGGCGCTGGATGCGCTCGGGGTCCGGGGCGGGGGCGTCGGGGCGGCGGCGGCTGCGGCCCGCGGGGACGGCGGCGACAGCGGGGCCCCCCGAGCCCGCGCCCGCGCCCCGCGCCCGCCCGCGCCCCGCGCCGCGGCCGCCGCCCCGCAGGAAGCTCTCGTACTCCGCCAGGTTGTTGAAGCAGGGCGCGTTGGGGTAGGGGATGGGCGGCAGGCGGGGCGCGTACAGGGCCAGCAGCGGGTCGAAGCTGTCGGAGCTGACGTCCAGCCGCGGGCTGGGCGCGCGCGCGGGGCTCCCGGCGCGGGCCGACCTCGCCCCCCGCTCGCGCTCCTCCATGTTTGAAAGGCCCGCAAGCCGAGGCCCATGGGAAGAAGCGGCGGCGCCGCCAGAGGGCGGCACTGCGCAGCCGCGGCGCGGGCCGCACTGCGCCGGCGCTGCCGCCGGGGGGCAGCACCGCTCCGCGCTGGACCCGCGCCGCACTGCGCCTGCGCGGCCGCCAGGAAGCAGCACTGCTCCGCTCCGGACCCCGCGCCGCACTGCGCCTGCGCGGCCGCCGGGGGGCAGCGCGGCTCCGCACTGGGTCCGGGGCGCGGAGCACCGCGGGGACCTGCCCTCTGAGCCCCCTCTGCCTCGGCGCACAGCGGGCTGGTTCACGCTGTTCACTGATGCTTCGTCTGCTCCAGTGCAGTGTTTCCCCATCTATATCATTAGCACTTAGGGTGTTTGTTATCATACTCGATTCCCCAGGGTGGAGCCCAAGGTTGGCGTTTTACATCCCCGCGCATTTCCCGCTCCTACCTGGAGCTGGAGGGAGGGGCTGGAAGAGGGCAAAGTCTCAACTTGCTTAGGAGTGCTGCTGAAGGCCGAGGTGCGCTTGGCCTACTTGGGCTCAAGTTATTTAGCCTTTTCGTATTTTTACTGTCTCATCTGAAATGATAGTAGTACATCTCTCGGAATTGTCTTAAGGATCAGGAGATACTGTATATAGAGCACATAAAAGCACATATTGTTTAAGTAGACAATGAAACTACGAAGGATGGGTGGATCCCAGTCCTCACTTCCTTTATTCACGAATAAAGACTGAAGAGACCTAAGTATCCAAGAAAATTCATTTTATCATTGATTTCCTGAGCACTGCTACATAGCTGAAGGAAATGAGGGCTCGCACATCTGATACGTATTTGTCACTTTGTAGCTTCAGTCAGGGAAACATTCGTTTGCTATTAAAATGAGTTTCCTCTAGATAGTACTTCCTCATCCAGCAGGGCCAAGATGTTTCCAAACAAATTTTCCACACAAACCGCTTTGCTGATGGCAGCCATTCTCCAGACTGCTATCAACTAGGATTAGCTCTACTCTGCTTGCTTTGTGTATATGTTAGTTGAAAATTTTAGAAAGGAAGCCTACTTAGGAGCAAGATGAAAATTAAGATAAAACTGAAATACACATTGGGATGAATACATACCACCACGAAGATAAAATAACCATCAAGCAACGGCCTCTAGGTCATTACTGTGGCATTACTGTGTTTCCTTGTGGCACTAGTGTTAAGCCCAGTTTGCTACTTTATTTATTTTTGGTACTGAGGATTAAACCCAGAGGCATTCTACCTCTTGGTTACACCCCCAGCCCTATTTTTTTATTCTTTATTTTGAAACAGGGTCTCACTAAGTTGCTGAGGGCCTCACTCAGTAGCTGAGGCTGGCGGTGAACTCGGATCCTCCAGTCTCAGCCTCCCAAATACTGGGATTACAAGCGTGTGCCACCTCGCCTGGCTCGTTTGTTACTTTAAAACTGTCTGCCTGAACCAAAACGCAAAGCTGCAGAACTGCCAGCAATTCCACACATGAGTACTTGTCACCATACCCTATGACAAAATCGAATGACAGGCTTTAGGGTATCTCGTAAGACCCACAGAAAGCACAAATTTTCCCCGGGGTAGTTTTGTCTTGGAAACTTATACTTTAGTGCCTACTTGTCTACACTTAATATGAAATGGTACCCACTTTCCATTAAAGTGGGCAATCAGGAGCTGCATGATCTCACTCCCTGGGCAGCCTGTGGGTATACTGAGGGCCTCATTTACTCAAAGTGCTGTGTATGGACAACCATATGCACGGGAAGCCTTTGGCACTAAAAATGAGATTGCTGAGCCCCAACTTTTTGTGAAGAAGCCCTCAAAGGGACTTTTTTTTTTTCGTGGTGCTGGGGATTGAACCCAGGGGCATTCTACCTCCGAGCTACACCCCCAGCTCTACTTTATTTGGAAATGGAGCCTAAGTTGCTGAGCTCCTCACTAAATTGCTGAGGCTGGCATCAAGCCTGCAATTCTCTGGTCTCAGCCTCCTAAGTACGGGGATTACAGGCATATGCCACCATACCTGGCTCAAAGGGGCATTTTAAATACACATTCCAAGTAATTATTTTTTTCTCATCTAGAAGTCTGCGAACCTCTTCTGTGCTGAGGGTATTTGCCTCCTGGCTTATTCAAACACATTCAAAAGTTAGATTCATAAACAAGTAGGCCAAGGAAATGGATTTTTTGTTTTTTCCCTCTAAGAGTTTAGCAATTACCAAACACGAGATGTATCTCTTATTCCTGTGGAGTGGGGAGAACAGGAAGGAAAAAAACGGCATCGACAGATGGGATGTCAATTGCTGAAGGATGAGGCCATCCGTTGCTCTTTCAAAAATATATTTTCCTCTTGGCTATAAATTCTGAGATGCAAGACCAGGCACTGGAACATAGGCTGTCTCTTTTTTTTTTTTTTTTTTTTTTTTTTGCAGTACTGGGAATTGAGCCCAGGGGCATTCTACCTTCAAGCTACATCCCCAGCCCTATTTTTTATTCTTTATTTTGAAACAGGTTCTCACTAAGTTGCGGAGGGCCTCACTAAGTAGCTGAGGCTGGCCGTGAACCCAGATCCTCTGGTCTCAGCCTCCCAAGTACTGGGATTACAAACGTGTGCCACCACACCTGGCTCCTAATTAATTCTTTATTGAGCCAAATAATGTTTCCTCTAGGATATGAGACAAGGATTAGAGGCAATGTGTTATCTCACCACCTATCCTGTAACCTCCCCCGTCAGAGTTCAGCAGCTTGGCACTTCCATGGCAGCCACTGCCCCTCTCCTATCTCCACTGGCCCATCGGCAGGTAGAGTAATGAAGACTCCTTGGCCTCCTGCTACCTGGAACCCCTTGGGGGTGTTGACCTCTCTGCTCTTGAATCCAAATGTCATTGTTCTGATTATATAGAGGCTACATGAGAATCTTCTCCAGGAAGTCCAAAAGGAAGGCACCTTTAAACTGAAGTATCTAGAGGACGTGGAGTAAATGTTTCTCCATCCTCATTGTCCCACATTTCCTTTCTCTCATATACACACGTGTTTTTCTCTCATATTCCCTCTTCTTAGAAAGAGGTAAGTGGCTTTGGAAACTATGCCCCTGGCAAAATGACGGTGAGCATGCTGACAACTCCACAAAATCAATCCATGGACTGTACACAAGAGTAAATCAACTACTCATTTGTTCAGCCAAAGATGCCAACTTGGAGACTGGCACAAACCCCAAGCTTCCCCAGGAATTCCTGAATTCAGACACGTCATGCAAGCATTAACCCGTGTTGATCTTCAGGTCTGCCAAAGATGGATGCAAGTGCACGGGTGGCAGAGGTGAGATTTTCAAAGTCACTGGGTTCCCTAGTTAAAATCAGGTGGGTGAGAGTAAAGTTTGGGCTCCTCTTCTATCACAGGTGAAAAGAGCTGACAGGTTTTTGTAAGACTTATGCCACAATCTAAAAATGATTCATCCCGCAAGGCTTCTTGCTTTATAAAAATAGAACCACGATTTTGGAAAAAAAAAAAGAAATCATGTTCTAACATTGCAAAAAGAGGTGTTCTGCTTAAGCAGAACAAGATACACTGCCCCCACCATCCCTTCCTTCCCTGTTGCCTCCCAACCTGAGTCATGTCACACTGGCAGTGCTCTGGGGGGTAGGAGTACGTGGGCCACCGAAGGCAAGGAGACTGGGGGAGGACCTTGCAGTTAAGCACTCCTGAACTGAAGCACAAAGGGTCAGCTGTCTTCTGCATCTAGGATCTCTGGATGTTCCTTCCAGAAAGCATCCCCAATGATATCACAGTGCAAGGGCACGGGCTTAGTCCTGGTCCGGGTCACAGCCATCTTTTTTCCTTCCATTTCTACTGGCAGTTTAACTTCTTTTGTTACAACTTCATCCACCTACAGGTAAAAGTTGAAGAAGTCACATTGTTAAGAATGGGCTTGGGAGAAGAGGGGAAGATTCAGGGGAAAGCTCACTTTCTTACTTGATATACTTCTGTTGTCAGATTTACATCTATATATCTATATACAGATAGAGATATACATATATATATATACATACACACACAGATATGTAGATAGAAATATGGATAGATATATCAACATGCACAAACTTCTTTACAATTAAAAATACTTTTTAAAGCCAGGCATGGTGGTACACGCCTGTAATCCCAGAACTTGGCAGGCTGAGATAGGAAGATCACAGATTCAAGACCAGCCTCAGCAACTTAGCAACACTCTAAGCAACCCAGCGAGACTCTGTTTAAAAATAAAAAATAAAAAAGGGGCCTGGGGGTGTAGCTTGGAGGTAGAATGCCCCTGGGCTCAATCCCCAGTGCCACACACACAAAAGAAACTTTTAAAAATTATTACTATATTTTGAAAAGTGACCTCTCTCAGGAACAAAGATGGGATTTATGTTCCTCATTAGCAGTGACTATAGAATTAAAGTTATTTCTCTTCTCCCACCTGCATTAAGAAGTATCCAAGTATGTGCCAAAGGACAAATGTGTTTCGAAAATATTAATAAAAGAGCTGAAGCTGCCAGCAAAATGACTGGCTCCCAAGGTACCCTTCAGTACCTCAAAACATTTCAGGAAAAACTATTTAGCATGGAAGGAAATGAATTTAGAGAATTGTGCCCAAAAGCTGTTAAAGAGTGAATATTGGTGGAATTAAGGATTTGGGTAAATGTACACACTCGTTACAGAATGTTAAGAATCTCATGAAATTTCTGAAAGTGACAAAACCTTCATACACAACACGTGACAAAAACCCTCATAGACATCTGCTCTTAGTGCTTCATATTAGGGTTGTCACGGGATGGATGGAACATTTAATATTATCCAGTGTGGAAGAAAGTATTTTTTAAATGTTCCATGAGTGCAAAAATCCTTGTATCTTTACTGAACCCTTTGAGAAGGGGTTATCTGATATGGGGAGAGCTTATGACGCAGATAAATAAGTGCACACATTTTTAAATTCTGTGATTCTACTTACATCCATTTATGGGAGATTCCAGACCATTACTGACTGATCAATTGAGCATCCAAACTAATCATCTACAGTCTCTCCTTTCAGAGAGGATCCAGCTCACGGAAGCACCTGGGGTCCCATCTGCAGACAGGTGGCAGGCGGGACCAAGCCGGGTGAGGCGCCGGCTCTTTTCCCTGACTGCCATTTTTCTTTGCACATCATAGCATTACCTTCTGCCATACCAACACAGTCCCTTTCCTGTACATCAGCGGCTCATTATTGTAGTTGATCTTGAATTCAGAAAATAAAATCTCATTCTTGTCCGCCGTAAGAGTTCCCTGAGGAAATACAAATAGATACAAAAAGCTTTGAATGTCTTCTTTCTCCCTTAAAGTTCCCTATCCATTCTAAACTTCTGCAAATAAATCAAGAAATAGAAAGATTTTATCAAACAATGAATTTCCATTTTAAGAGAATTTGAAATCTTATTTAGATGCCTATATTCATAAAATACTCTTCTTTTGCAAACACTGGCTTGATGAGTTAATACTATGAGAGGTTCAAGGAACTACGAGTGATTGAGTGTCCAATAAATATTAGGCACTTTATGTTTATTTTCTTATTTGATCATACCATCTCCATTTTAGAGACCAGAAAACTGAAGCTTAGAAAGATTATACAGTGAGGCGTGGTGGCACATACCTGTAATGCCACCTACTTGGGAGGCTAAGAAAGGAGGATCTCAAGTTCGAGGCCAGCCTGGGTAACTTAGCAAGACCCTGCCCAGAAATTAAAAAGAAGAAAAAGGCTAGTGATGTAACTCAGTGCTTGTCTGGCATGTGTAAGGTCCCTGATTCAATCCCCAGTATCACCACCACCACTAAAAAAAAAGATCATGCAAACTGCCCAAGCTTGAAGGTTGTCTTTATTCTAGAAGAAGCAAAATCTGAACTAGAGCCAAGCATGGTGGAGCATGCTTGTAATTCCAGTACTTGGGAAGCTGAGACAGGAGGATCACAGGTTTATGGCCAGCCTGAGCAATTTATTTATTTATTTTTTGCGGTACCAGGGATTGAACCCAGGGGCGTTCTACCTCTGCACTACATACACCCCCGGCCCTATTTTTTATACTTTATTTTGAAACCAGGTCTCACGAAGTTGCGCAGGGCCTCACTAAGTAGAAAGAGAGAGAGACAGACAGACAGACAGACAGAGAGAGACAGAGAGCTGAGGCTGGCCACGAACCCGGATCCTCCGGTCTCCGCCTCCCAAAGTACTGGGATTACAAGCGTGCGCCACCACACCCGGATAGCCTGAGCAATTTAGCGAGACCCTGTTTCAAAATAAAATAAAGCTGGGGGGTGCAGCTCAGAGGTAGGAAAAAAAATCTGAACTAGGCTCTTCTAAACTCGATATACCTACTAGTACACTAGTATTTCTATTGTTACAATATATAACTCTTGGCAGACATTTGTTGAATAATTTGAATTTCCCAGGCATTATATTTGGAGCTGTTATAACAACAGCACCTCATTTCAGTCAGTCATCCTATAAAGTAGCACTGTTATCTAATAAGAAGAGCCAGTATTTATAAAGTACTTACAATATTCTTCATACTGTGTGTGTTACATGCATTATGACATTTAATTCCCACCATGAACCTGTGAGGTCAGAACTACTATTTTCTACATTTCATTTATAAAGAACCAAGACACAGAGGTTAAACTTAAACAGAAACATGATTTGAGTACGGTTATTTGGCCCCCAGAGCATGGACTCTTGAGTTCCCAACCCCAAAGATGACAGGTGCCCAGGAGGGCAAGGCAATGAGGGATAAGCCTGGGCGTGATGAAGAATGCACGCCCGGTCTAAAGAGGACAACCATCATGCAGCTGCAGCCACTGTGAGCATGTGCCAGTGCAGAGCCAGCTACTGCTGAGTCCATCTCCCAGCTGAGAACACAGCTTGTGGAGAAGGGGTAACTCATCCAGCCTCAGGGAGCAAGCAAGCAGCAGAGCTGCTACTATTATGATTTTTGTATCCTAAAATCAAGGAAGCTCAAGAAGAACGTAAAGGAACATTAGAAAAATGTTATTGGAGCCACTACAGGAAACTGTTCCCAGCTAAGTATGACTGCAGTAAGATCTTTATACCTGTAACCTCTCTTGGGCTTGTACTGGTGTTAGTCCAGATTGTTGAATAAGTGCCCAGAACACTGTATTATAAAGATTATTGATGTGACCTGTGAGGGGAACAAAAGAGTTATGTTTACTTACATATACAAAACCCATGTTACTATCATACTTCAAGGACAACTAGAGGCTCACCCTTCTCTTCTTTAAAGTAAAGAGATCTCAGCCGGGCATGGTGGCACACGCTTGTAATCCCAGTACTTGGGAGGCGGGGACCGGAGGATCCTGGTTCTCGGCCAGCCTCAGCTACTTAGTGAGGCCTCCACAACTTCGTGAGACCTGGTTTCAAAATAAAGTATAAAAAATAGGGCCGCGGATGTAGCTCAGAGGTAGAAAGCCCCTGGGTTCAATCCCCGGTACCGCAATAAATAAATAAATAAATAAAGAGATCTCAGAGACATTTAATGACTTGCCCAAAGTCATACCCAAGGAACAAAGAGAGGAAGCAGTAGGCAGAAAAAAACTATTTCCTGACAATAGCTTTATTTATTTATTTTGCGGTACTGGGGATTGAACTCAGGGGCATTTTACCTCCGACCTACACCCCCAGCCCTATTTTTTATTCTTTATTTTGAAACAGGGTCTTGCTAAGTTGCGGAGGGCCTCACTAAGTAGCTGAGGCTGGCCACGAACCCAGATCCTCCAGTCTCAGCCTCCCAAGTACTGGGATTACAAGTGTGCGCCACCACGCCTGGCTCTTATTTTATTTTATTTTTGCGGTACTGGGGATTGAACCCAGGAGAATTCTACCTCAAAGCTACACCCCCAGCCCTATTTTTTATTTTGAAACAGGGTCTCACTAAGTTGCAGAGGGCCTCACTAAGTAGCTGAAGCTGGCTGCGAACCTGTGATCCTCCTGTCTCAGCCTCCCAAGTACTGGGATTACAAGCATGAGCCACCATGCCCAGCTCTGACAATAGCTTTATTTGGTCATTCTCAGTTATGCCTTACAAAAATCTGTTAACTTACATCTTAATCTTAGAAATACTTTCAAAGTTACTTGATTTATATTTTTCCAATCTCTTTTCCAGTTCTGGCAAAAGCAAAATACACCAAATGAATTAAAGCTTCACAAACATCATCAGACCCTGTAAGGCAGGGGTCACAACTCAAATACCCATGGAGGCTGTCAAGAACATGGATGCGTACTGCGGTGGGTGACCCAGGGATAACGGGGACTGGTAGAGACTGTGTGGCACACTGCCTTGTGTGTGTGTAAAGCTGCACTGTGCAGGCTCTGACCAGTACTGACACATCTTCTGATTAAAACAAAAACAAAACAAAACCCCAGAGATAGAATTTGGATATGAAATCTCCCAATTATTTGAAGATTTTTGACTAATTAAAAAAAACTTTTAAATACTACATTCCAAATGAAATGCATGTGAGTCTAACCTGTATTAGACTGACACCTTTAATACATGGAATTGCTGGTATAATACATCTATTTATTTGATGCCACTTACAATCTGCTTGCCGCCAGCTGAGGTAATCCTTTAAAGTCTGGTTGCTAGGATACACCACAGCTCTTCCATCAAAGCCTGGGGGATACAGAAGGGGCTGGTCCTCAAAGTAATCCCGCCAATAAAACACATAGCTGGAGGCGAACTGGGAGGCCACGTGGGTCATGAACTTACTTGCAAATGTAAGGCACATTGGGTAGAGCAAGAAGAGAGAAAATGTATGCTATTAATTCAACACCATGATAAGGCCTGTGGGTGCTAGAGAGAGATTACACAAAGTTCCCAGGAAGCCAAGAGATAAAATACATTTGGCAAAAAAAACTACTTAATATTCCAATTATATATTTTAAATGAAACATGCCTCTCCTTCCAGTCCTATTATTTACGAACACCACATTTTTCTCTGTAGGATATGATTTAAACTCATGGTTCAAGATTTTTTTCCTTTCGTATTGTTTTTAGTCTTGGATGGAGGGGAACCATTGCTTTAAAAACATACCATTATATGATTTGTTTCCTTTGCAAGTTTCAAAATAATTGTCAAATTAAATACCATATTGTCTATTTGTACTAAGCTCTTTCTTAATTAAAAGTTTAAATAATACTGCCATGCATACAGAGACCTATATAGGTTGGCTACAGCCAACCTATGAATCATTAATATTATGTTTTTATAGTTTCTGTTGCTATCTAAATGTTCAATGCTAAGCCAGTCTGGAAGCTAAGCTGATGGGGCATGGAGAGGAAAGAATACGATACAGAAAGCAAAGGGAATGCTCAGATATCACATGGAAGGATGACAGTCTGAATGGAAAATATACATACACTGCAACTGCAGTGCAACTGCAGAGATCACCTGTAGTCGATGGGACAAAATAAACAGAAAAGCAAATGCTAGTAGGAAATATTCTGAAGGAGGGAGGCCATGGATACCTGGCTCTTCTTTTAAACCACTTGCTTTTCCTCTTGAACACAAAGCTGTATTCATCACTCTGGCCATATGCAACCACAATATCCTCCAGTTCTTCCATTACTGTCTGGGCGCACTTGGTCATCAGGTGGAGAGCACGGCTGTCATTAGGCTTTGCAAAGTTGTGCTTCTCAGCAAACCTTCATAGGAGAAAAAGTGGGGGAAGGATGTGGATGGGAGAAACTTTGTCATTAGCAACATAGACCACAGAGGAAGATACTGTAACAGCACTACTAGGTACAATCTAGTCTACTTCCTTAAGAACTGTAGTCTTTTTTTTCTTTCTTGCTATGACCAACAGAGAAAAGGGGAAAGTATTTACCTCATCCAGTTGTACTGATAAAAATGTAATTATGCCTAGCTCCTATTAAATGTTCAATAAATGTTAATAATAATAATCATTATAAATAAAGTAGCCCTTCTTAAAAATTAAACTCCCATCTTTCTGTTTCCTTTTTCCCTTTTTTCTTTTTATTGGGGGGGCATTCTACCTCGGAGCTACACCCACAGCCCTATTTTATTTTTGAAACAGGCTCTCACTAGGTTGATAGTCTCACTACTTGCTGAGATTGACCTCGAGCCTGCGATCCTCCTGTCTCAGCCTCCTAAGTACTGGGATTACCGGAGCGCGCAC